>CAMOHE010026259.1:0-17350 GCA_946598075.1 Artocarpus hirsutus | reverse complement strand
AACACGTTTTACATTTGCAGCTAGACACAATCAGCAAAGAGTGGATGTTCCAGTGCACTTCCATTACATAGCACCATCGTTCTGGGCATGGAAAGGGGGTGAAGAAAGACTCAAAGGTCTAGCCAAATTTGTGGACCATATCTTGTGTATACTTCCAATTGAGGAAGAAGTATGCAGAGCAAATGGATTGGCTGCAACATTTGTGGGCCACCCGATTCTGGAGGATGTTTTGGAATTAAATTCAGTATGGACATCTTCTGCTGTTTATTTATCAAATGTAATTGATGGCCATAGCTCCTTATTGGACACCATGCCACTGGATTTTTAAGATATATATCTTAAATTTGTCTACTTGAAATAGTCATTTTATACGGAGGAAAAATACTACACAAAGTTAATTTCATTTAAAAAGTCCATGCTATTTGATTGCTGACTTTGCAAGTAGATTTCGACAGAGTTGCAACTAATGCATTGGAGGATACCATGTTAGGGAAGGAGCTTGTCCCCACGTGAATTGAAGATAGAAGGGAACTCTGAAGATTTCAAAGAGAAAAATTCAATAGCTACAGGTATAACACAAATTCTACAAGCTCAGTATTTAACTAATATGTAACGAGCGGTTTAACACACATGGCATCCTTTCACTATCCCAGAGTGCTAGTTATTTTGAGAATTACAGTGCAATGTTGGAGCTAGTGAAAGGATGTATTCTCAGAAAATGCTTTGCACAAAGGTGGATATATGTATTCTCTTGTTGGTATGGGATATTATTTTAAGTACTTTTTAGCTCTTTTTTGGGGAGTGTGGTTGGAAAGAAACTGTAGAACGTTCAAGGGATGTGAGGAAGAGAGTGTTGTCATTTGGGATACGACTAAATACCAGGTAGCCCTTTGAGTCCATCGCAACAAGGAATTCATTTTATTGCTCTTTTTTGATCTTATTAGGGACCGGGATATGGTTTTGTATTGAGGAATTCTATTTGTCTACTTATACCTGTAAATAATTTTTATTACATCAATGAAAATTGTCTCTATTTCAAAAAATATATATATTTTAATTACCACTGTTTCTTCAAAGGAGCAACGGTTCTTTCCTTGCTTCCTGGAAGCAGGCTACAAGAGGTCACCAGAATGCTTACCATCTTTGCAAACACTATGCAACTATTACAAGAGTCCTTTCCTGAACTGGTAACTGTCATTCATGTTGCTCCAAATCGGCATGTGGAAGACTACATTGACGGAATTGTTTGTAAGTGGCCTGTGCCCACTGTATTGATTCCGGGAGGCTCCCCACACCTGAAATACGATGCCTTAAGTGTAAGAGTAGAAAAATACTTTAAATTTTTACCCTCTTGATGGTTATGCCAGTTATTTTTAACCGAGGAAATTATAAGTCTCAGGTGTTAATTCCTACGGGTGCTTATTCTTGCTAGAACTAAATAATAGTTATATAATTATCCAATCAAATCAATTTACTGAAATCACATGACAAGGCTGTTTGTGCCATTACTTTTTTATTTATTTGTTTTGATGTCCAGGGTCTCTGAACAAATTTGAGAACGAACAATTAGTCGATACATATACATTCTGATTTAGCTCACACGACCAGTTTTAGAATTCTGAGATATGAAATTTCTTTTATATAATAGGCTGTGTATGATACATATTGATTCAATCCCAGTTTTGAACTTCTGCAAATGTGATATTTGGACCTGGTGATGCCCTTACTATTGATATACTGGGATTCAACCGAAACCAAGCTCCCAAATTCTGCAAATCAGTTTCCATAATCTATATATATATATATGTATATATGTATGTATGTATTAATGTATGTATGTATATTTATGTCACTTTTGCTCGACTCGAACCTGTCACTCAAATTAGAAAGGACCCAACTTTTTGCAGGCAAGTAAGGTGGCATTATGTACTTCTGGTACGGTGGCTGTAGAGATGCAGCTTGCACGATTACCATGCGTTGTTGCTTACCGAGCACATTTCTTAACCGAATTGCTGATTAGGTACAAAGCAAAGATACCGTTCATTTCACTCCCCAACATTCTTTTGAATTGGGCCGTTATTCCAGAAGCTCTCTTTCAATCATGCACACCCTCAAAGCTGGCCGCATTATTATGGTAAGACCAACCTTCTTTGGATACTTTTGTCTTTGCAGTTTGATTTTTGATTGTTTGGTATGGAAAACTGTGAACTCTGAATAAAGCAGCTTGTGCAGTTTGTCATCACTTTCCATTGCTCTATGATGTGCTAAATACCTTGAATGGTGACTAGCACGACAATGGCATATTATTTCTTTACGACATTATCTGCTAACTGCATGTTACATATCCAAACAATTACTCTGTTTTATTTTTTATTTTTTTAATAGGTTCGTAAAATTTGATATTATAAGTTTTACCCCTTGGTTATGACATGTTACTATTATTGCAGTGACTTGTTGCACAATGATGGCCGCAGAGAAGAACAGGTTGCTGCTGCAGAAAAGGTAGTCAGACTTCTTTGTCCTCCGGAAAAACTCATAAAGAACCTGGTTCGTTCCCCCGTTCAATCACCATCGCCGAGTATGTTAGCAGCATCCGTCATCTTGTACCATGAGCTGCCATGATTAATATTTTGCAAGATGCCATCTGAAAAAAATTCAAGATTAGGTCTGGATTTTGTTCATTCTCATCTTGATTATCCTAAATCCATTGTCATTCTGATTTTGTTTCATATAATAAGAATATATTTTGATTCAATTTAAAGGAGGTGATCTCCATAAATAATGGCCGAGAAAAGTTTGGTAAGGGGCGCGCACGGGAATGGAAGTCGTAGCCTCTTTTGGCTTTTGAAAGGCAAGCTTAGCCTTGTTATTCCAACAGAACTTATCCCTCGTGGGGTGCTCAGTGAGAGGCCAAGCGAGGCAGCCATAAATTTGAACGAATGGACGATAATAACCCACAAGGCTCAAGAACCCCCATAGCCCCCGCATTGAGTGAGGAATGGGCCACTTCAACATTACATCAATCTTTGAAGGATCGACCGAAACCCCTTTTACTAAAATTGTGCGGCCCAAATACTCAAGTTGTTCCTGCCAAAACAAACACTTCTTTTCATTTGTATACAGTTGGTTAGCAGCCGACATGGTTAAAAACTGTGCGTAAATGCTCCCAATGCTCCTTAATGGTGCCGCTATAAATTAGAATGTTGCAAAGAAAAGCAGGACAGATTTCTGCAAGTAGTCCCTAAAAGAGGTCATTCATGAGTGCTTGGAATGTGGCCGGGGAATTAGTGAGCTTTAATGGCATTACCAAAAACTCATAATGGCCATCGTGTGTTCATTACACGGGTCTTTGGAACATCTTTGGTGCAGACAAATTTGACTATAGCTCGATTTGAGGTTGAGCTTAGAAAACACTCAAGCACTGAGAAGAGCATCGAGCAACTCATCGATCATAGGAATAGGGAATTTGTGGGGAACGGTGACCTTATTTGAGGCCCGGTGGTCCACACAAATCTCCAACTCCCATCCTTCTTCTTGACTAAGAGAACTGGACTTGAAAAGCGCTCTAGCTCAGCTGTATACTCCCTCTGCCATGAGCATCTCACCCACTAGCTTCTCAATCTTAGCTTTTTAAAAGTGGGGGTATGGGTAGAACATGACGTTAATCAGAGGACCCTGGTTAGAGAGTGATGGCATGATCCATTAGGTGAGTGGGCAGCAACCCTCACGGCCAATTGAACACCTTTCTAAATTGCTGTAAAACCTCTTGAAAGGGCCACGATACTGCTATAGGGGCGCTGTCAATACCCATCGAGATGCACCTCAACTCAAGCAACACCCCATCGCCTTGGTTCTTATAAGCTTTCACCATAGCCTTTAAGGAAACCATGTACTTGCTAAGGCTCAGATCACCTTGCAGATTAACTACCACGCCTCCACCTTAAATTTCATAGTGAGGTCCTTCCAATTGACTTGCATTCCACCCATTGATTTCAATCATTGCATACCCAGAATCATCTCGGCACTTCCTAGATCTAATGGCAAGAAATCCTTGATCGTCTCAACATTTTGTAACAGGAGGACCACCCCTTTGCACACGCCTTCCCCCTTCATAGTGAGACCCATCCCTATGAGGATACAATAGTTGTTGGTGTTTGACTTGGGAATTTCCAATTTCTCCACAATCCGAGAAGAAATAAAATCATGTATGGTCCTTGAGCCCTCCACCACCACTACCGTTTGCTTCCTTATCCTCCCTTTCACCTTCTTGGTTCTAGGTTTTGACAATCCCACCACTGAATTAAGCGACAACTCCACTATCTCATCATCACCCACCTCTATGTCCTCCCACTTTAGCCTAGTGTCATCCCCTCCTTGCTCCTCCAGTTCTTCATCCATGATTATTAACAGATTGCAATTCCTAGTTCTTACAGTGGTACCAAACCTTATATTTTTCATCACAACAGAAACATAGCCCCTTTTCTTTGTTGACTTGAAATTCATAATCAATTAATTGACGAAAACTAGGAGTAGGAGTAGGAAGTGCTTTCAAACTTGATTGTTTGAGGCCAACAGTAGCGGCCTTTTGGAATTAAGGCCCTAGAGAAAAAATTACAATATGTGTCTAAATTATTGTTATAAAATTAAACTCTAACATAATATTTAAAATATCTTAAAAATGTCCTTAATGATATAGTAATTATCTTAATGATATTACATATTGTACTATATAATTACATATAAATAATTTTAATGATATCATTATGAGACATTTATAAAATTTTTACAACTTATAGTCATATTTTAATTTAATAAACGTAATTGAGCCAATTGTCTCGTTAACCCTCAAGGCAGATGCTAGGTTGAACTTAGGCTTTTGTAGCTCTCGTCCCTCGCTTA
This sequence comes from Artocarpus hirsutus, assembly GCA_946598075.1. Classification (NCBI taxonomy): domain Eukaryota; kingdom Viridiplantae; phylum Streptophyta; class Magnoliopsida; order Rosales; family Moraceae; genus Artocarpus; species Artocarpus hirsutus. Next base: position 12,451 of record CAMOHE010026259.1, on the reverse strand, counting down.
GGCCAACAAAGTCTAGGCCCATGTTTAACCTGCTTCAACAAGGAGTTCCGGTCCTCCACCTGTTAGGCCTACTCCATTACCCATCCCAACCCACAGTACTCTCTTGCTGTAAAGCCGAAAACTGGTCGCAAATAGACCCTTCCTGAGATATCTGAGAATGATCAAGCAAGAATGCCTTGGACTCTATTCAATTCTTCATCGAACGATGGTCGTCCTCATATTGAAACCACATCGGGGCCTCGTTGTCCATCCCAATCACTGCCCCCTCCAACTTCTCGAATTTCGACAAGTAGTTGATAGCAAAGTAGCGCTAAAGCTTGTAGATCCAACCCTTTGGATTATGTCCTTTGAAATATGTGTTAGAGGAAAGTTTCATAGGTGAAAACCATCGCCAAATCCAAAATCTTATGTTAATTCATAAAAAAATTTAGAGAAAGTATACCTGAATCTATGTTAATGGATGTGATCCTTGAATATTTTGGTTCTTGATCTTTCAAGCCAATATATATAGTTTCTCTGAGAAGATGCCCTCTCTCTTTTCTAATGATGGGATGTCAGAAAAAAACCGTACATATGATCAGAGACCACAACCATTTATAAATGACTTAAATTTGTCTTACTTCTATTTTGGCTTATCATAAAAATAGAAATTAGAATTTTAGGTCTCTACATAAAAATAGACCCATACTTTTATGGGATGATTTAAAGCCCAAAACTTTATATTTTATTAGTTCACTCTAATTAGGCTTAATCATATAATAGCCCATAATATACAATTATTATAAATATATGTATGCCCACACACACACACACACATATATATATATATATAACACTTTATAATTGTATATCATAACATAACCTTATGAGCTCAAAATTTGCTATCATTACCTCCAATCAATTCGGTCCATCAATCATATCAATATAGGATCAAAGCAGTATTTGTTACATGTAACGTAACTAAACCCATCAATAGTCACGTATATTAATATAACGAACGACATGGATCAAGTATCGATGTGTAGCAAAGAAATTTCATGCAATGTGATTTTAACATGTCTATTTCTTACTAATCTAACTTTGTTCTTTAGTGACATCAAATCAAACATATTTAGAGTGAAAATAAGCTATAGACTTTATTTTTGTAGAAAATAACTATAAATCATCCATAAAATAACCATAAAATGTGTCTACAACTGAAAAGCATCCAAAATACAAGCTTCTACCAAAATGACATATCATCAAGAGATACAACACTAATTTGAGTAGTGTGCTCATGAAATACCTTGGGTGGTACTCCTTTAGTAAGCAGATCTACAACCATATAGTTTGTCCTAATATGCTATATAGACACTTGACCACTCTATACTCTTTCTTTAACAATTAAGAACTTGGTGTCTATGTGCTTTGACTTTGTTGAGCTCCTGTTGTTATTGGAATATAGCACTGCTGACTATCACAAAATAACTTAAGTGGTTTTTCAATTCCATCCACAATTCGTAGCCAAGTGACAAAATTCCGTAGCCATATCCCATGGTTGGATGCCTCGTAACATGCTATAAACTTTGCTACCATAGCGAAGGAAGCTATTAGTGTCTTCTTAGCACTCTTCTAGGAAATAGCTCCTTTAGCTAGCAAGTAGATATAGCCTAATGTGGATCTTCGATTATCCTAGCATTCAGCAAAATCAGAATCAGAATACCCAATGATCTCCAACTGATCCGATCTCCTATGCGTGAGCATGAAATCCTTTGTTCTCTGTAAATACCCAATGACTTGTTAGGCTGCTTTCCAATGATCCATTTCTAGATTACTTAAGTACTTGCCTAGCATCCTAACAATGTACGCAATATCTAGATGCGTACAAACCTAAATGTACATCAGACTCCCTACGGCTGATGCATAAGGAATCTTTTGCATCTCTTTAACTTCGAAGTCATTTTTGGGCATTGATTAAGACTAAACTTGTCTCCCTTAGCAATAGGGGTGTTGCCTGGTTTACAATCCTACATGCCAAATCTCTTAAATACTTTCACGATATAGCTATTTTGTGATAACCTAAGTATACCTCGAGAGCGATCTTGGTGTTTCTGTATGCCTGATATAAAAGAAGCATCCCCAAGATCTTTCATCTCAAATTTCTTTGCTAGAAATCTTTTGGTTGTGTGCAATAAGCCTATATAGTTGCTAGCAAGCAATATGTCATCGACATATAAAAACAGAAAAATATGCTTACTCGTGGTATATACAATAATCAATTGTATTCATCTCAAAACTAAACGAGATTATAACTTGATAAAGTTTGTAATATAATTGATGGGAAGCTTGCTTAAGCCTATAAATGGATTTCTTCAGTTTACGAACCATTTGCTTTGAGTCTCCCGACACAAAGTTTTCTAGCTGCACCATATAAATCATCTCATCAATGTCACCTTTAAGAAATGCGGTCTTTACATCCATTTGATGTAACTCAAGGTCAAATTGTGCCACTAATGCAATTACTATCCTAAAAGAGTCTTTCGATGAAACTAGAGAGAAAGTCTCTTTATAGTCAATGCATTCGTTTTGAGTAAAGCCCTTTGCAACAAGACGTTCCTTATATCTCTCAACATTACCTTTTGAATTCCTCTTGGTCTTAAATATTCATTTGCAACCAATGGGTTTTGTTTCTTCAGGCAATAGGACAAGATCCCAAACATCATTGTCTTTCATGGACTTTATCTTCTCATTCATGGCATCAATCCACTTCTGAGAGTTACATGGCTTGATAAAAATTGATTGGATCATCCTCCACTACTCTAATGTCAACCTTACATTCTTAGAGAAAATATGATATAATCATCAGGAATCGCACTTCTCTTTTCTCTACTAGACTCTAGAGGCTGTTGAGTTTATTCTTCTGAAACAATTTCTTGATTTTGAACAGCAGGTTCTTCGATATTGTCTTGATCTGGAATTGTTTCTTGAACATTGTCATGAAATGAATCCTGATCATGATCATTGTCAATAATAATTGGAGGAATAGTGACATATTTCTTTTCAAAGACAAAATCTCTAATCTCATCTCCCCCCGTAAACTTAATATCCTCAAAGAATCGAGCAGTTCCCATCTCAAAAATTGACTTAGTCGTGGGATCATAAAATTTGTAACCCTTTGACCTTTTAGAATATCCAATAAAATAGCAGCTTACAGTTCTAGAGTCTAGTTTCTATTCATTTGGCCTATAAGGCCTTGCCTTAGTTGGACAACCCTAAATGTACAAGTACTTCAAACTAGGCTTCCTGCCTATCCAAAGCTCATAAGGGGTTTTGGTAGTTGCTTTAGTTAGAACCCTGTTAAGGATATATGCTACAATCTTAAGTGCTTTTCGCTAGAGTGATTATGGTAAGGTAGAATGAGAGATCATAATTCTCACCATGTCCTTAAGCATCATGTTTCATCTTTCAGCAACACTATCCATGCTAGGTGATCCTGACATGGTGTACTATAGGACGATACCGCACTCCTTTAGGAACTTAGCAAACAGTCCTAGACGTTGTTCACCTGATTTGTCATATCTGCCATAGTATTCTCCACCATGATCAGATCTGACGCCTTTAATCCTTTTGTTGAGTTGGTTTTCAACTTCAGCCTTATGATTCTTGAATACATCCAATGACTAGGACTTCTCATGAATGAGATACAGGTAGCTATGTCATGAGAAATCGTTTATGAACGTAATAAAATATTATTGACCATTCTAAGAACCCGTTGGAAATGGCCCACAAATATCTATATGGATTAGTTATAAGACGTCTAAGGTCCTGTTGGCACCTGATCTCCTTATATTTGTCTGTTTCCCCTTTATGCAATTAACACAAGTTTCAAAATCTATAAAATCAAAAGGATCAAGAATCTTGTTAGATGCAAGTCTCTCAATTCTCTACTTGGAGATATGACCTAATCTCTTGTGCCATAATGAAGCAAAATTCTAATTATTTAATTTTCGCTTTACACCACGTGTATTTATATGCAAAGTTTTATTAAATGAGGTAGTCGTATCAAGCAAATAAAGTTTATCATAAACAGATAAAGAACTAGAACCAATAACTTTTATATTTTGAAAAAGACTAAATTGACTATTTCTAAATGAACAAGAATAATCAAATTTGTCCAATGTAGAAATAGAAACCAAATTTCGTCTAAACGATGGTACAACATAAGTCTCATTCAAACCCAAATAAAATCAAGTCCTTAATAATAACCTAAATGTTCCTATTGCCTCAACTTCTACTGATTTGTCATCACCCACATAGATGTATCTTGCATCATCACTTGGCTTTTGGCAGCTCAGCTAACCCTGTATAGACACATTTATGTGAATAGTAGCATCAGAATCTATCCACCAAGTGTGTCTTGATACCGTAGTTAAATTAACCTCAAAACAAACTAAATTAAGAAGTGTACCTTTCTTTGCACACCATGCTTGATAGTTGGTGCATTGCTTCTTCTTGTGTCCAGCACCTTCATAGAAGAAATAGGCAAATTCATCACCTTGTCCCTTCTGTTGTTTCTTCTGTGGTGCCGCACTTGCAGCTTTTTTATTCTTCTTCCTTTTCTTATTCTTTTTCCTTAAAGGTTGTAGCCAAATGAGCACTTTTTGTCTTTTCAGCCTTTCCTCTTGCATACAATATGAGATGAGCTCATTAAGGGATCATTTGATTGAATTGTGCCGAAAGAGGTATCAAAACTAAATGCATGAGTAAGTACTCTGATGGCTCTAACTTGAGTGCCTTTAGTTTAAAAGCAAGATAAGACATCTCCATGATATACTCTTTTATGTTCCCTTTTCCTTTGTATCTCACTGAAATAAGGCTTACCAAAAGCGTATTTGTTTTAGCCTTTTCATTCTTGGGAAACCTCTTTTCAATTTCCTTAAGGAAACCTTTGGCTGTAGTAACTTTTTCAGACATAGTGCCCCTAAAAGCTTTCGAAACAACATGCTTAATGATCATAATACTCGTGCGATACGAATGGTCTTACCTTTCCATGTCCCTATTATTATCAGAGGAACTGTTATCTGTAAGGTCAGCAGGCCATTCAACCTTCAACAGAAGGTCTAGATCCATGACACCAAGAACAATCATAACATTCTCTTGCCATCCTTTGAAGTTTGTGCCATTAAGCATGGGAATCAAATTGATGCTAGCAGAAATATTAGAAGCAGAACCTGCAACTAAATAGAGGACAAAACAACAAAACAACAAGCTTACATAAGTTCCACATCAGACTTAAACAAACTCAAATAATTATAGGGCTCATCACAAGATACCTAGCACAACATTAATATTTAGTCTTTAGACAGAAATATTAACCTGTAAGTGGTACTCTTGGTGTAGTAATCAAACACTAACAATAAGAACATGTCAAATAATAAATCTTCCTTTGGGCCAATTTATTGTTCATATGTAAAAAAATGAATAATCATCACGTGTTTATTACTACAGGTGTACATACAATTCTATCAAATATTAGCCTTCCTTTGGGCCGATCAATATTTACATATGTTGCATAGACACAACCGTTAATATTTCAAAACAAATTAATTTATATAAAAGAGGTCACTTTTGTGACATATTGCTTTAACCAATTCATCTCAAAATATATATAAAATACCAATATTTAAGTTTATTGTACCAAAATTGACCAAAATTAAATAAATAATAAATAATAAAATAATAAAATAATTTTGGTCAAAAGTCAACCTAGTCGAAGTCAACTAGTTAAAGTCAACCGGTCAACTTGACTAGTTAGCCTTGATTGAGTCGGGGCTGGACAAGGTCGATGGACCCAACCTAAATCCTAACCTAGCCCCCTTTTTCTTTCCTTTTTTTTTTGGGTCATAGGCCCAATTGGCTGTGTAAAATTAATCCTTTTGGTATTGGGCCAAAGCCCAAAACCTTAAAAAGTCTTAAGAAATAAAAGATGCATCATTTCCTTTTGGTTTTGTTCGACACTAACTGCCGTATATAGTACGAAACAAAAAAAAATTCTTTTGAATCCAGAGAAAACAATTTCAACAAAATTGTATTGTCAAGCTTATTATACAAACAAACCAAAACTTCAACATATATATATATACATACAAACATACATATAAACATTTTTTTATTCTTATTTTTTGGCAAGCGTGCCATATAATGCAATCAAAAGAAAAAGATTTTCTCTACACATGCACATGGTTGTCGAATAATTAAAAAAAACAAATTTCTTTAAAGTGAATCTTAAGAAAACATTCAATATCAGTATTGAATATATATATATATATATATATATATTATAAAACAAAATCCTTAAAAAAATGTAAATAATCGAACTTTTATATATAAACCGTTATATATATAAACCAAATAATGAATTCCCATAATAATTCAACCAAAATTGTTAAGAAAATATTTCTCAACAATTCAACACGAGGAGGCTCTGATACCACTTGTTAGAGGAACTTTTATAGATGAAAACCATCACCAAATCTAAATCTGATGTTAATTCATCAAAAAATTTGACGGAAGTATACTTGAATCTAGGTTAACAGATATGATCCTTGAATAATTTGGTTCTTGATCTTCCAAGCCAAGACATATGATTTCTTTGAGAAGAAGCCTTCTCTCTTTTCTAATGATGGGATGTAAGAAAGAAACTGTACGTATGACTTAGGGACCATAACCATTTATAAATACCTTAAATTTGTCTTATTTCTATTTTGGCCTATCATAAATATAGAAATTAGACTTTTAGGTTTGTACACATAAATGGACCCATACCTTATGAGATGCTTTAAAGTCCAGAACCTTATACTTTATTAGATCACTTTAATTAGGCTTAATCTTTTAATACTCCATAATATACAATTATTATACATATGCCCGCACGGATTAAATCCAACAATCTACATCTCCAAATGCCTTCCCGACGAGATGCTCTGATGATCCTTCAACCTCCCTAGATCCCTAGCACCCGATCTAGAACTTAAACCACCCCTACCCCTATGGTGAGGCAAAACGACCTCTAAGCAAGAGCGCTTTCCACGTTCAGCCTAGCCTTGTTCCTACATTGGTGATGGTCGAGATTCCAATCGCTGCATCACCCGATCCACCCGATCAAGGACAATAAGCTTTACCATAATCGAATCCACGCTCTTCTCCAACACTGCGAGTTTTTGTAGGTTTCCCTTCACAAACATCATTTGCTCCTCCGCGGAATCCAAAATCTCTGATGCCAAAATGATAGAAACAACAAAATTGAGAGAATGGAAATAGGGATATTATTTTTGATGAGCTTAGTCAAACAAAAACAAAGAAAAATAAGCACTAATATGGAGGTGCTTTTGAGAGGCTCTCTCTGTGTGATAAATTTCCCTTACTAATTCCCTACCTCACTATGATCACCTCATTCTCTCGTATACTTATTCATGCCTTCTAAAAAACTTAAACAAGTATAAAATTCCCCAAAATGACCCTTAACCGAATCCAACTTAGATCTGTACCTCTCTTTTAATCACATACTAGGCATTCCTCACACCTTCCCTGTCACATGCATAGCAGGCCTTGCATATGTCCAGTGCATTGGAGGATTAACATTCTTACACCACAAGTGCTTTGTGAAATCCATAGTTTTTTTTTTTTCATTACGTGCATGGACACATGCAGTCTGTACTCATTGTACTTCTTTGTCTATCCAATTAGTTCTTAGCAAATAACTTATTACAAATAACAATCATCATGGAATTAAGTTCATTCCTTATAAATCTTAAACTAAGAATTTTGTGCTCTAAGTCTCCAAACTTTGTAACTTTCAACACTTGGGTCCTCATTTTAAAACTTTACATACTTAGGTCCTTATATTCTTAATTTATTGGCATCTTAGTCCTTATTTGGAATCTGAATACTTGGGTCTTCAAACCTTCAATTTCTTAGCATTGTAAGTCCCCATTTTAAGGATTTGGAAATTTAAGTCGTCTAAACTCTTAATTTGTTTACATTATTAGTGTCTTGGGGATATTTTTACTATTGAATGACAAAAGAGATGGCAATATTTTGTCAAATGACCTAAAAGATATCAATATTTTGAGGTCGTTTTTGTTTCTTTGGTCTTAGAAACGTATATGTATTACATATTAAAAAAAAGGTCCAAAACTCTCTTTCATTTTCTTAAATTATAACTTTTTTGTGTCTTAAAAATAATTATCAAATGTGCTAGATTAAAGGCAATTATTAATTGATTATTGACAACAAAATAATTGATTATAAGCTAAAAAATATTGACAAATTTCATTGGGGAAATTTTTTGTTAATTCTGTCATATTTTTCATACATTGTTTCTAATTATAATGATATAATTAAACAAAAGTAATACAACAATTAGTCAGCCATCTTTATGAAAGAAAAGTACGTAATTAAATAACTAATTATTGCATTATAGTTATTTAGTTACATCATTGTCATTTAGTACCAACTTATAAAAAATAATGTAGAATAGATATTTATGATTTTTTTTGTTTACAATCAATCACTTTGTTGTCAAAAATTATCATAATTAACTTTATTTTAGGCATTAAAACATTACTTTTGGACAAAAAATAATGAATCATACCAAAAAAAAGGATAGCTTTTGAAGATCTTTCTATTAAAAAACAAAAGAGTAAATTGCTTCAATGGTCCCAAATATATTTAAAGGTGACTAAGATGGTCCCGATTCTTTTTTTTTTTTTTTTTTAAAGCTGAAATAATCTCGAACTCAGAAAAAGGGTGAAAAGGAACTAACTTGACTAACATCCATCAACTTTCTCTCTTTTTTTGATAACGTGCCTATTGCACGATCTTTATTTGTTGTAAAAAGACTAAAATGTCCTCTAACACATACACTAACCATTTAAAAAATAAAAATAAGACTCTTTCTTCTTCCCCACTAATTCAAACCTGCAATATCAAAATCACCTTCTTAACCAAATCACCAAATGATCATATGCAATCTTTTTTTTTTCATTTTTTTTAACATAAAACTTATTCTTCTCACTTTCAAACATGCAACATTGCGATAGAGGAGGAACACCATGACAACATATGGGTTGGTTGAGGTAGCAGGGTGCGGATGGTGTTAGGTAGTGCCGAAGAAGGCATGATTTAGGGCAGAGAGGTGCTGGAACGATAGATTAAGGTAGGCCTTAAGAGAGAGAGAGGGAGAAAAATGGTAAGGATTGTGATAGGGTGGGCCCCGCGGTTGGGGGTAGCCTCTAGAGGGGTTCCATTTGGGGCCCATGTGGTTTGGGGTGGTGGTGTTCTCATTCAGTTTGTCTAGAGAGAGCAAGAGAGGGGGGAACGTGAGGGACTTAGGACAGGTGGTCTCCCCGGAAGAGGGGATCTGAGATAGAAAGGCACCATACCAGCTTGGTGTCAGGTAGTGATGGGTTATTTCAGATAAGAAAGGGATAAACAATGGGTTAGTTATTTTTGTTTTTCAATTTCTTTGATATTTTGAATTTTCTCTCCATTTTTTAAATTTTATTTATTTGGACATCTCTAGTTGTGATGATACATGAATGGGTTCTTATTCTTTGATGTGCTTATATCAACTTGTTTATGATCTATCAATGATTCTTGATGTGAGAGATAGGGAGAAGAAGAAGAAGAAGAAGAAGAAGAAGAAGAAGAAAAAGAAAAAGAAGAAGAAGAAGATAATGGTGGGAGAGAGAGAGGGGGAAGGGATGGTCGGTCAGTCGGTTAGGTAAATGGGGGGGTGGTTGCCGGATTATTGGGTCCAAGGAAAAGAAGAAGAAGAAGAAGAGAGAGATAATGGTGGGAGAGAGATAGGGGAAGGGGTGGTCGGTCAGTCGGTTGGGGGAATGGGGGGGTGGGGTTTTTGGATTATTGGGTCCAAGGAAAAGAAGGAGAAGGAGATGGTGGTTTTGTTTTTGTTTTTTGCTTTTGTTTGTTTTTTTTAATGTTTTATAATTTTTAATTTAATTTTGTTTAATTTTCATTAAAAATGTAATAAAAATTATTATTTTACTAAAATACTCCTGATATTTAGTAATGTACACAGCATCTGGTTGCCAAATAGACGGACGTCAATCAATTTAGTCTTTTTGTTTTTTTTTTTTTTTTTTTTGAGTTTAAGGTTGTTTCAGCTAAAAAAAGAGGGATTATCAAATTCCCTTTTAAATAGATCGGGAACTATTAAAACAATTTACTCTTAAAAATATGTTTTCAAGACCAAAGCAATAAAACAGTCTCAAAATATAGGTATCTATCATGTCATTTAAGAGTTTGGAAACTTGGATGTCCAAATGTTTAAAATGGGGACCCAGATGTAACAAGATTAAGAATTTGAGGACTTTAGTGTCCAAAATTTTAAAATAAAGTCTTAAATGTCAAAAGTTTGGGGACCTACGGCATAAATAGGTAAAATAAAATTTATTTAAAGTACAAAAGACAAAGACAACGTACAAACTGTACAACATGCCTTGTTTTCAACAAAAAAAAAAAAGGTAACAAAACACAATCCAATATATACTAATGAAAAAAACAATCTTCAAAGCCTCAAGCCTAGCGATGGTTAGAATCATATGTGAAATTTTGAATAGGAATTACATGATTATTGCACGATTTTTTTGTCCTTTTGCATCAACCTTTTACATCGATCAAAACCAAGTAAATCGTGTTTTCTCCATGCAATGCAGAACTTAATCAGTTAGGGTTTTTGACCATTTTACCCGTTAAATTCTTCAGATTTTGAACTTCTAATATCAACATGGAGATGTGGAATGTAAGTTGCAGAAGTGCTAAATATCCCAATCAGTTATCACTTGTAACAAACTAAGTAACCAAAAAAAAAAAAAACCCCTAAACCAAAAAGAATTCTTGTTAAGAATTACAACCAGGAATATAATAGAATAATACAAGGGTTATTTACTATTTTATACTATATATTCTGGGTTTATTCAAAAACCATATAAATCTATGCTCTTTCATGGTCAACCTTTGATATTGACAAGAAAATTCCAAATTTTTGACTTAAAAATGTTCAAAATACCCTCAAAATGGATTTTTTTGGTGTGTTTCCTTTATTTCTTTCTAAACATTTTTGTTTTTTTTTTTCATTGAGAATAATTTATTCATTTTGAAGGCCAAAATCAATTATTAAGCAAAGTAAATTATATATTTATATATTGAATTTAATCTAATGATATATTATTGATGAATTCAAAAACTGAAAGTGTAATTCTTCAAAGCAACAAAAAACTAGGAATATAATAGGATAACACAAGGGTTACTTACTATTTTATACCATACGCTTTGGGTTTATTTAAAAACTAAACAAATTTATACTCTTTTATGGTCAACCTTCGATTTTGATCTAAAAATTCCAAAAATAACATCAAATAGAAAAGCTAAAAAAAATCAAAGAAACCTTAAACTTATTTGATCTAAAAAATGTTCAAAATACCCACAAAATGGATTCTTTTTGGTGTGTTTTCTTTTTTTTTTTTGGGGGGAAAGTTTTAGTTTTTTTCTTTTATAATAATTTGATCATTTTGAAGACCAAATTCAATTATTGACCGCAGTTATGTATCTATATAATAAATCTAATCTAATGATATATAAAAAGGAGAATATCCCATCATGTAATAGTAAAGAGACAAAAATTACAAGTCAAAATTAAGAACAAACATTATATTTTGATTTATTATTCTTTTTTCTCTTCAAATCTTCTAAAGAACTTTTTTTTAGAGAGCATGATTGAGGACAAAGTTAAAAGGAAATTATTTAATTGTAAGAATAAAATTTAAAAGATTTTCTTTGTTATTGATTTTCAAACGAATAGTTACTATGGATGTTGAAATGAAATATCAAATATGCCACATGAGATCAAGTTTGAAAAGATACTTAGTCAATTATTAGAATAAACTTAATAATAAATGTTAAAAATTAGCATTGAGCAACAATCATCTTTTAATATTTGTTCTTGTTTTATAATTTCTACCAAGTTAAACTTTTCCTTTTTTTGGAGAATATCTACCCAATTAAACTTAAGATCTAAAAATAGGATTTGTTTTTATGACAAAAAAATAACTGATTACTAGGTCAATATTTTGAGGTGTAAAAGCAATAGTTAACGTTCTAACAAAAAAAAAACAAAAAAAAGAAGAAGAAGAAGAAGAAGAAGAAGAAGAAAATCTTGAGGTGTAAAGGTAATTAGTTGATGATCCTAATAACAAGGGGCCTTGATTTAAGGGGGGCTATAGACAGTTGTCTTAATGGCCATACCCTTGAGCCGGTATTGAGACTAGCTCAACTCACACAGACTCCTCATTTCTCATATCTTAAAATAGTAAATGACATCTTTATAACCCAAACTCGCTCGATGACTTTCATTTGCACTTAGCGGACCACGTACCCTGTTATACCACAT
>CAMOHE010026257.1:0-11136 GCA_946598075.1 Artocarpus hirsutus | reverse complement strand
AGCTAGAATGCAAACTTTATTTCATCAAAAACGGATTGAAATCAAGATTTTTTATTTTTCCTTTATTTTCTCCATTTTTGGATTTTTGAGAAAATCTTGTTTAAAACTTGTTTTAATCTATTAAAAAGTGTTCTATTATGATTTTCTGTTGTTTATGATGATTATCCATGCCTGGGAATTGAGACAACAGGTTAGATTTGAAGATTGGGACTCGGGAGGCCGAGATCCCGTGTGTGAAAATTTTTGGAATTTCCCAGATCGACAGGCCGAACTTCGTGTTCGGCAGGCCGGATTCATCCGACCGACAGGCCGAACCTAGAGATGTTCGGTCGACCGGACCTGCTCTTCCGGCAGGCCAAACTGTGCAATTTGGTAGGTCGAACTAGGGCGACCGGCAGACCGACCGGGCGTGGTGCAGTTTTGTGATTTTTCACATGTTTTTACTGTTTTGAACTCTGATTGAAATTCTAACTTTATAAAATGATTTTCTAAACCTAAAATGGCACACTAGGACACCATGAGATGATTTAGTACCATAGGATACCTCGGGTTAGATACTAATGGACTAAGTTACTATGCATTTAGGATTTGTGTATGGATCCGTGGAGCTAACGTATAGCGGACCGGGATTACGGTGTGGGACACCGACACGGATATCAAGGTAGGACTTCTACCCCTTCTTTGATAGCCAGTTTTAAATATTTTGGCCTCAAAGGGATTTTTACGAAAGTGTTTTCAAATAATTTGTTGACAAAGGATTTTTATTAACTGTTTTCTGAAACAATAGATTGAGGTGGATTTCATAATAAACCTCATAATGAATATAAATGATTATATCTGGTAAAGAAGAGATTTTATTAATCAAAAGATATATATGTATATATATTTGAGGGCATGATGCCATATCAGAGATCGGGTCGTGTAGTGAACGACCTTGGAGGCAGGTCCCGAAACCCAACTGGGCCACTACGGTGGTGAATTACATATGGTTTGCCCAAGAAAGGAAAATTGTATTCTTTCTGGTTCACCTATCTAAATTGTTTTGTAAGATTATATTTTTATTAAATTCTTATTTAATTATTTAATTGTTTAATTGTTCTAGCTCGTTTTCTGTATATTTATCTGATTTACGAAATTTTTTTAAAGTTGAATAATTTTCAAATATAGTCTTATTGAGCCTTTCGCTAACATTTTTATCTGTTTTAAAATCTTAACCCTAGGTGGACATCAACTTAGGATTGGAGAAGAGTCCGCTGACCAGACTTACTATCAGTAGAAGATTGGGTAGGTTAAGATACAATTCAAGGCATGTAAGATTCTTAACTTATTCATTTACTTTGAACTATGGTTGTATTGTAATATTGTCAGTACTATATATGTGTGCACAATATGTAGGCCAATGGGACCCATACGTGTTCCACCCCATATTTAATTGTTTAATGTTATTTTTATTTGTTTAATTATCATAATGGTTCATTTGAATTCCTTAAATTATTCTTCTTAAACAAATTTTAAAATTATCACTTTTTAATTATAAATTTGAATTTTAAACCATGTTTTTAACTAAATCTTTATTTAATTAACTTAATTAAACCACCACGTCACCTCCCATACTCCGGGTCGTGACAGTATATTTTGAGCACATTTTTATATAAATTTTTTTTTATAGGAAAAGCAGCTAAATCAGCAGTAACAATGCTTTCAATACCGCTTGGATATTCCACACGCCAAAATCTATCTCCAGTAAAGGAGAAGGCTAATTTTGCTAACATGTGACAGCCATATTGTTCTCACGATAAACATGACTGCAAGTACCACCACCAGCTTCTCTCATTAGGACATTAATATCCTAAATGATTATATCTTCCGCAGCAAAACAATGCTCTTCCTTGATCGCTCGAGCTGCATTCTTCGAATCAGTTTCAATTAAAGAAACTCTGAGTCCACTCTCTTTGGCAAACAAAAGTCCTTCCCTTGTAGCAATACATTCAGCTAAAAAAGGGGAAAGTGAACCGATAACCTGTTTTGAGAACTCTGCCGGTACATCACCAGTTGAATCCCTTATCAATCCACCAAGACCAATGGCTTCTTTATTCAAAGAAACTGATGCATCCACATTTAGCTTGAGCATATCAGGAGGTGGGGCCTTCCATTTTTGCATTACTCTTCGATCCCTGCATCCATTCTCTCTATTCTTTTTGTAATATGACTGGTATTCAGCTAGCCATAAACCAGTCCTCTTACGGATCTCACTCTCCTCTATGGTCTTTCCGTTATGAAAGAAATCATTATGATCCTTCCTAACCCACCAGAGAAGAACACAGAACTGTTCAACATCTTCCCTTCTAAAAATACCCTGCTACAGATAACATAGTGTGTTCAGTTCACCGCCTCTATGTTGAGATAAATGTCGCCAGAAAATGCTCTCACACCAAATATTAATGGCAGCATCGCAGGAAAAGAGAGCATGAAAATTGGATTCCTTCCTATCCAAGCACAGTCTACAACCCTTGATATATTTGACTCCTCGCTTAGCCAAGTTAGACCAAGAAGGCAGGATATTATAAAAAGCCCGCTAAATAAAATCTCAACTTTACGGGGAATTTTTAAGTGCCACAATAGTTTTTACCATCCTTGATCAGCACCCCCACTAGCTGAAGCCAAATCATGACGGAGTTGCATAGCTCTATAATACCCAGACTTCACTGAATAAACTCCTTTACCATCGAAATGCCACACCAACTTATCTTCCCGACGAAAAAGACTAACTGGGATATTTTTAATTCTTTCTACATCAACATTGAAGAAATTTGATTGCAGCTGCTCTAAGTTCCAGCCTAAACAAGCTGTCTCTTCCAAGTTGAGCAAGTCTGCTACTAGCCAATCACGGTTTTGAGCAGTAGCTGGAGTGATAGAGTTGAACAGGTGCAGTCAAGGCAGCCAAGGATCCTCGAAGATTTTAATAGAAGAGCCATCTCCCACACGCCATCTTAATCCTCAAAATAGCAAATCTCTCCCCCATATAAGGCTCCCCCAAATGTAAAAAGGATTGCAACCTGCTTGTGCCTGCAAAAAATTGTTAGTAGGGAAATATCAAGCTTTAAAAACACGTCCCACTAGACAGTCCCTTGTTTTGCTAACATAGCCTGATTAAAACTCCTAAGGTCTCGAAAACCCAGTCCTCCCTCGGACTTTGGAGAACAAAGTTTCCTCCATGACCACCAATGTAATTTCTTTTTGGATTCATCTCCTCCCCACTAAAATTAGGCTATCAAACTAAGAAGTTCATCACACAAATCACTTGGGAGTCTAAATACACTCCTAATGTATGGTGGTATAGCTAAAGCCACTGCCTTAATTAACACCTCTTTACCCCTTGTGAGAACAGAAGGCTTTTCCAAACTTGGAGCTTCTTCCCAACCCTTTCCTTTATAACACGAAAATTTTGCTTCTTATTTCTGCCAATCAAAGTTGGTAAACCCATGTAGCTATCATGAGAATGAGTAACTAGTACTCCCAATAAACCCACCATTGCCTCTCTTTCTTCCACTTTGACATTAGGGCTGAGCATGACTGCTGACTTTTGGAAATTAATACTTTGACCAGATGCAACTTTATACCATCCCAAAATTTGCTTCACCCGAGTGCACTCCTCTGGCTGTGCCTTGCAAAAAAATAAGACTATCTTCAGCGAAGAATAAATGGCTAATTCCCGGACCATTTCTTGAACATGCCAGCCCCGTAACTGCCCCTCCCCTCTCAGCATGACTAATTAAAGTCAACATGACTTCTGCACAAATGAGGAATATATATGGGGATAGAGGACATCCTCGACGGAGTCACCCCTTGGCCTTCACATTACCAACTGGATTACCGTTGACTAAAAAAAAGAAGCCAGCTGAGGAAATACAATTCATTACAAAAGAAATCCACCGACCAGAAAAGCCCATTCGTTCCATCATCACTTTAATAAACAGCCACTCCACCCCATCATATGCCTTACTTATAGCTAATTTGAGCGCTAGCGACCCTTTCTTGCCATTATTCTTCCTCTTCATAGAGTGTATAATTTCAAAAGAGACCATCACATTATCAGCAATGGATCTTCGAGGCACAAAAGCACTCTCGGAGTCTGAAATTATATTCCCAAGAACCCTTTTTAGCCTCTTAGCTAGTGTTTTGTGACAATTTTGTAAATCACATTACACAAAATTATAGGTCTAAATTCAGTTATCTTTTTAGGAGTTTTGACCTTGGGAATCAAACAGACAAATGTAGAATTCCATCTAGCAATAGACTCACTGTGATTTAAAATCCGAAGCCACGTTCTAGCCATATCTGCACCAACTATATCCCAATTATGTTGAAAAAAAACTATGTAAAATCCAACGGGCCCTCGGGCTTTATTACTTGACAAGTCGAAAAATGCTCTCTTTACCTCCTCTATTGTAAATTCTGCATCCAGTACATATCCCCTATCAACTGTAATCACTGGTTCAACTAGATCCGTGATTTTAGTAATATTTTCCATAGTTGGCTCTCCCGACAAAAAAATGCCACCAAAGTAGTCCTCCACTATCTGGATAATCTCATCCTCGTAGCTTTTTAACTGAACCCAATAATCTTTTAAGCTACTAATCTCATTTTTATCCCGGCGTTGAGATGCCTTTGTGTGAAAGAATTTGTTATTCATATCAACTCTACTCAGCCAATCCGATCTGGATCTTTGCTGCCAGTAGAACTCTTCCGTAGAAAGCAGGCAATTTAATTGTTCCTCTAACCTTCGGATCCTTAACCATTTATCTGCAGCAAGCTCTCCCAGATACAAAGCTTCCAACTCTTTGTGTCTCCAGAAACTTTTTGGCAATATTACCGAACTTGAGGGAACTCCAAGTCTTAAGATCCTCTGCACACCGCTCAAAAACACTAGCAAGTCCATCAACAAACCCATCACGAAACTGAATTGCCAA
Source organism: Artocarpus hirsutus (assembly GCA_946598075.1). NCBI lineage: Eukaryota > Viridiplantae > Streptophyta > Magnoliopsida > Rosales > Moraceae > Artocarpus > Artocarpus hirsutus. The sequence goes on along the minus strand of CAMOHE010026257.1, from coordinate 6,166 downwards.
GAATTAGCAATAATTTCAGTACATTCCTCATCCTTAATCCACCAAGGCTTATATCGGAACTTAACTCCACCTCTGCTTTTCTTCCTTGAAACTCCCGGCATTAGCTCAAATAAAAGACTCTATGATCTGAGCCCAAAAATTCAAGATTATGGACTTTAGCTGTTGAAAATAAAACCTACCACGTTTTTGACATCAGAAATCTATCTAACCTTTCTTGGATATTCGCATCGTCTTCCCTTCTGTTATTCCAAGTAAGAGAGGGCCCACTAAACCCCATATCCATCAATTCATACTCTGCCAAAATGTCTTTAAAGGACACAACAAACTTAAGCTCCACTCGGCTCCTCCTTTCTTCTCCGAAAAACACAAATAAAATCGCCAGCACAAACCCACGGTAGATTGGACAGAGGCTTGAGACATTTCATAAGTTCCCACGTAAGCTTCCTTTCACTCTCTTTTGGATGACCATAAACCCTTGAAAATGGCCATATATTACCATGTTTATCAACAACGATCGAGTCAATGTGACGATTATAAAAATTAAGAACTGAGACCTGAAAACCCTCATTCTAAAGCAACATCAAACCTCCTCTCGAGTCTATGCAATCAACAATGAAATTGGATTCTGAAAACCCTAACCTCTTTGCAACTGACTTTGCTTTCCTTCCTTGAATTTTGGTTTCCATCAGGAAAACGACATCTGGGGATATTCTTCGAGCAGCTTTTCGCGCCCTTTTGAACGCTCGGGATCCCCCTAAGCCCCAAACGTTCCAACACATCAGACTCATTGGGTCCGACGGGGCTGATTGCCAGCCACCGTCGAATCCCTATCCAAAGTATTTGACAAATCATCAAAAACACGCCGTACCTTAATCTCATTTCCCTCCTTCGTCGGGTCATCAATTGTCTTACGTTTTGCTGCAACTCCTTGCTCTCCCAAAGTGAACATTGCTTCACTCTTTTTTCCTTTAGTAGATTTCCTCAAGCTAAGGCGTTTTGAGCCCTTCGTAAGAGCAGGCTGAGCAGCCTTAAACAAGAGAGCTTTTTGGAACCTCTGGGCCGTTTGCTTCTCAGCTTCATTAAAAGACTCAGTACAAACGACATTATACTTTTGTCCTGGCATGTCATGAACATTGTCGTTTTTGGTGATTTTGTTAACATTGATTTAAGCGGTCCTTGGAACACTGGGTCCAACATTAATCGGAACCGGCCCGGATGAGTTTGGGCCTTTCCAAACTCCTTCCTTTTCTGCTCCCTCCTGATTTGAAAATTCCCCGCTCATTTCGGATACCTGACGGAGGGAATCAATAACTTTTGACCAATTCTCTCCTGATTTTGTGCCACCAAAATATCCTGAAGATCTCCCTGCGAATTCAAACTCCCGGCATAATATCGCTGATCTTCAATTCCAAGGAAGAAGTCGATTCATGGATTAATCCTACCTGCAGACCTCCTACAATCGCGTCATTAGACCACGACCACTCCCTTGTCCTGCACCCGTAGTTTTCTTGATCATCTCCGATCCCTTAGCGTGGAGCCAAGGACCGTAGGGAAATTCATTCTTTTCAACATAGGCCTCTGTTGACATATCTCCACATTCCGGCACACCATGACCGAACCTTCCATAAATATAACAAAAATCTAGTACATGCTCATAACGAAGATGCCCCCAAACAACCTTTCCATTTTCCCCCAGTCGGACTCAAACTCCTCTACATAATGGTTTAGTCACGTCAAGGATCACCTTAATTCTCCTAAATCGACTAAGGCATCTCCTAATTTTTATCCTTGATGGTACGAACCCCTGTATCAATGGTATCTCCTATCAAATCCCCAATCTCGCAATACATACCTTATCATGGGAGATTGTGTACTTGTACCCAAATCTGAGTAAAGCTAAAATTTTCGTCATTAGGATTCCCAGAATCATCCAGAACCTTCAAACCTAGGAGAGCTTTATCGAACATCCATGGTTCGAAATCCAGAATTCTGGTTCTTTCCTTGACTTTTGAAAAGGAGAACATGAAAACATCATTCGGCATTTCTGGGATTTCCAGCCCACCTTCAGCATTCCATAATCAAGAGATCGTATCATAAAAAGCCCTTTTGTGAAAGAACTTCCTTGCTAGTAATTTCCTAACCAAGCAAAAACAAATGCTCCCCTTTGCCCTTGACAAAATCGCATCATTTACTCCTACAACCTCCTCCTCCTCCTCCTCCTCCATAATAGAGAAGTCCTTCCACTTATCCACTACGTCTTCCATTGATTTAAGAAAACACCACCATGAGACAATGGGGATTAAAGACACTCAAACAAATGCATTCAAAAGGAGGAAAAGGGACACTTATAGGCTCTCGAGAGCAATAACGGAAAAATTCCCAGCAAAAGTACTTATATAGTTAATTGTGTGTCTAGGTACTTTTCCTATTCTTTTAGTACAAAGTAATAATATTTTTTTCAAACTTAAATCATAGGATGTCTGCGCTCTTAGTGTGCGATGTACTTGCCAAGCACTTGAGCTTGGAGTGGCTCAGGTTTTGTTCCAATTTGACAATCCCTCATCTCCCATGCAATCACATAACATATTTGTTGATAAAAAGATCATAGGATTTCTGAATTTTTTCAGTTGCTATCGAGAAAAATTTTCATGTTTTTGAACTATTCCCAAAGGAAGTTACTTGTTGTGTGTGATCTTGATGGCCCAAGGCCCAAAGATGAGATCAAAGAAAAGCCCAACCTGGCCCACTAATCTCAAAAGGATTGAGAGTCGAGATAATCAATTGACCTCGTCACTCTAGCATAAGGTTGAGATTAAAAGAACTTTGCATCTTTCGCTCAATTTTTATGCCCATCATTCCAAAAAGAACAAATGAGAGTAGGTAAAACCAACGGTCGAGGTAGTGCATTTAAAGCTAACGTCATTGGCACGAGACTCAACACAGTTTCTACACTTATGGAGACACCACATTTAAAAGGAATGGTCTAGCACAGAACATGAAGATTATCTTCCCATTAATAATATTCAAGTCATTATTATTTTAAAAATAATACAATGCTATATAGTGGGTGTTTGGAAGGATGGTGGGAACCGGTAGTAGGAACCACTTTTACTATAGCATATAAGAGCTTTATACTGTAGCAATTTTTTTTTATTATTACTCTAACATGTGAGAGCTTTACACTGTTCATAACTGAGTTTGTGGTGGGAACTAAGTGGTGAGAACCACTTCCAAACATCCTCATAAAAGGGAGGTGGGGGCAGAGGAAAGGGATCTTTTCCTCTTAGAATCCTAGCTCTAGAATTTGAATTCTCTCATTTTCCTTAAAAGCTCAAAATATATTATACGAACTTTTATAAAAAAAAAATACAGTGAATGTAGCTCATTTAAAAGTGAACCACTACAAAATCTGTATGTTCAATGCTTTCTTTCATCTTTTATTTGCATCTACTTGTGGGAACCATTGATGATTTGTAAAGATTATTGTTGATCACTTTCCACCATCAACAATTGGCATTAGAAGGAGGGCGTCATCTTTCGAAGAAAAATAGTTCTATTGTCATAGTGACCACTTGCACTAACCGTACTAGAGTTAACGACAACAACTCTATCGCTTGTTGGGTGAGGAGCTAGGGTATTGAGGAGAGGTCAACAGCCTTGTGAACCACCTTACTGGAGCAAAGGGTGGATAGAATGAGCGGATTGCTTAAGAAGATCTCGGCAGCCCTGGATGGTATTCAAGGCCAAGGAGTCAATCCTTCAAGCATTGACCCAAAAGACCAAGGAAACCCTACCGGTGGCCAAAGCAGCAACCAACAAGTTGACCCTGGTGGAATTGGTGACACTAAAGGCAGATGAAGGAAAAGAGCTAATTTCGTAGATAGTTGAGAATCAAGGAGGAGAGTAAATCAAGCTTTGCCCTAAGAAGTAGGTCAATCAAACCAAAAGAGGCAGACCACGGGCCTCCCTCCACTTCCCCTTAGGCATGATGCAAGGCCAGATGAAACCTTGGCTAGGAGCAAAGGCGACTTAAGGAACCAGATACGAAAAAATATATGAGGAATCACCTCTAGGAAAAGAAAACCATATCAACAGGGAATATCCCCAATATGATAGGACAACCAGTTGCCAATCAACTAGAAAATAGCCAGCCGATCGACGCTAACTTGATAGCCCAGCAAGTAAACCAGCAAATACCAATAAATATGGGGGCTCCCTACAGGCCATATTAGGCGGCTCTTGGGACGAGTTGGGAGCCTTAAGGACAAGCTCGACATTCACCATGGGGAAGAAATAACGTACACCAATCCATTCACTCCTTCCATTATAGAACTGTCTCTCTTACAAAAGTTTAAACCTCTACAAATGATGCTCTATGAAGGACTCAAAAACCCCAACGACCGCATTCAAATCTATGAATTATATATGGAACTCTATAGAGTCCCATAAGAAATTATATGCATAGCCTTTAGTCAGACCCTATCAGCGTCTACTAAGAGGTGGTTTAGGTCATTAAAAGTGGGAAGCATAACTTGCTTCTAGGATTTGAAAGTAGTATTCATCAACCAGTCTGTAGGTGTGAGAACTTTGCCACTCTCGAATGAGAAGTAGTATTCACAAACCAGTTTGTAAGCATGAGAACTCTACCACTTTTGAAGAAGAAGTTGAGCTTCCTAACTCAAGGGCTAAACGAAACCCTAAAGGATTGGCTCACCAGGTTTATAAAGGAAGTAGCTATCATAGGGGGAGTGTCTAAAGCTTTTGCCCTTATGGCGGCCCTAAGCAACATGCGAACGAATATCCCTCTTAGGAAGGGTCTCGACCACAAAGGTCCAAAGACGTATATAGAATTCCACGAAAAGGCACAAGGTTACATTAGCCTAGAATAGGTCAAGGGCTTGGTCTTTCGAAGAGCTATGGAGAGCAATAATGATAATGCATCATCGTTAGGCGGTGGAGGAAAGAAAAGGGGTAACCCTAGGGGCAGAATAGTCCAAGATTACCCGTTTTTGATCCCTCACTAGCATCTCATTTGAACAAAGTCATTATCACAGATAATACAAAATGGCAGAGGCAAGAAGGTGGCTGAGCTGGATTTCATTTGAGGTACAACAATTATCACAGCCTCACAGCCCCAATCGATGACATCTACCATTAGATCAATGATAAGCTTTAACTCCAACATCCACTCCCAATGAGGTCAAACACAAACAAGCACAATCAAAGCAAATATTGTAGGTTTTACGATGTCGTTGGGCACTATATGGAAAGTGCATTATACTCAAATACGAAATAGAGAGTCTAATACAAGAAGGGCAGCTACAAGAGTATAGAGCTGATAAAAATAGAGGCAACAATCACACAAACGATCAAAGGAGTGGCAGGTTGCGCCGTAGGGGCAATAGATGACCCAATAAAGGCAATGCACCTATAGGGGTGATTTATACTAGGGCCAGCAATTTTGGACACGACATGATGACACGATGTAAGAACGACACGAGATAAATGGGCTTGACATGCACGTATATTAATTGGGCCCTAAATGAGTTGACACGAATAACACGAAAATAAATATGTTGGATTCGTGCTGGCATGTTTAACACGCTTTAACACGTTTAATTAAACGTACAGTAAACATGTCAACACGACACGTTTATAGCGCGTTTATAGCACATTTAAACTTAAAAAATAAAAAAGTTTCATAATTTTGAAGGTGCAAGGATTCAAACCCTGCACCTGAGGTGTGCAAAGTTGAAACACCTGTTATTTTAACAGGTATAATTTTTTATAAAAATCATATGAATAAAATGTTACTTTAGTATTTCTTACCAAGTCTCCATAGGAAACATTCAAAATTTACCTATCACCCACTCTACCAACCTTGTCCCGCTACATTAATGCTCAATTAAGTAGCCTCCTTCTCATTTGGAGACATAAAATTAATTCACCTCAACTACTAGGAGACATTGATATATTTTCTCAACCACCTTTTTAATGCTTCCTTCATCTTCTTCCACAACTTGCCCAATTTGCCCCCTCAATTATGTTGGCATTATTTACTAAAAGTCTCCATGGGAGACATGATAATATTTTCTTTTAATGCTCATTTATTTCTTCCTACAACTTTCCCCATAAACCTACAATTATCTCCCACTCCTCAATTATT
>CAMOHE010026255.1:0-13854 GCA_946598075.1 Artocarpus hirsutus | reverse complement strand
GTGAACGAGAGAAAATGAAGAGAGAGAGAGGACAAGTGAAATAAATAGAAGAAGAGAGAGAAAAGTAGTTGCACAAAGCTGTAAACAACTACACACTGTTTTCAAATCAAATTGTTTTATTAAAACTTAAATTAACAATCAAAACAATTTAGAACAATTAAAAATCATCAAAAGTAATTAACACAAGGTTTCCACAATGTAATCAAATTAAGTTCAAAACACTCATCATGGCACACTAATTCACCATTTAATATTCTAATTACATTTAATTAACTTCGGGGTATTACACACCATGACCGCATTAATTGGTGGACATGGTGGTTTAATTAGTCATCAAACATATGGAAGACCACTTGTAAGATAACAAATAAAGAGGGGGTGATTTATTGTCTGTGGAGAGCTCGAACTATTGGACCTAATTGCCTAAATCAGCTTCAACTTTCTTCAAATGGCTATTTTTCTCACAAGTATAATCTTTTAGCTGCTTACCAGTAATCTTTAGTTCGACATGCCACAATAAACTGTAATATATGTCATAACGTTGATTGTAAAAAAGTTGCACGCATTAATCCACATCCCACCCTTCAACGCTGAGGACTAGAATTTGATTTCCCTACCTCAATTTAGAGAAAGAGAGCTAGAGAGAGAGAGAGAGATTTCTTATTGTCATGCATCTAACTTGACTTCCAAGCATAACTACGAAGAGAAGAGAGTGCTTTCCCTCAAGAGAAAGACTATTCCATTGGGGGCAGAAGGAAGTGCAAGAAAGCGTTATGTCACAAGGATGAAAAAGCACAACTAACTTTGCAAAAAGTATGCAAGTGGATGGGAAAATTCGGTCGCCGAAAGAAGAAAAACAAGGAATCACACATCAGGATAATCAAAGAAAAAGTAAACACATAAATAGTGTGCAAAAATTCTTTTTAATATCCTATGGGATTAAAATTATACAGTGTACTTTTGAGATTGAGACCACTGTTTAAAAAAAATAACAACTTATTTACAAAAAGCTTTCATTTTTTATTAATTTGGGCAGTATATTTAGATTCAAACTATGTCAAAAACTGACCAATTTGATCAAAGTCTTTTTATAACTTCCTTTTAAAAAAATACATTGATATATATATATATATATACATATATATATATATATATATATATTTCATAGTTGTCATATCTTTCTCTATTTTCATACACGCAACCTTTTTTATAGACTAATGTTGTCTATGTCTTTATAATTTATATAAAATTTTAAGTAGCTAAAAGTTCTAAACAACACTAAATAATTAATTTTACAATATCAATTCAAACATTTTACATGTCAAGTTTTATTATAAGCATAAGCCTAAACCGACCACACAATTACACATATAACATAGTTAGGTTTGATTTAGTTTCTTTAAAGACATTTTAAACCACCAGAATCGATCAAAAATAGATTTATATTTTTATTTGTTTGGTGTGTTTCCCTTCAAACTGACCATAAACACCCGTAGCAAAGTCTGTTTATTCAGCAAAAACAATATTAAAATCCCTAAAATAGGACCAGCTAAGGACAATTACTCCGTTAGTTAATAAGTTCGCTTCTGCCCTTCCAAAATCAAACTAATTGTGGTCTTGAGTTTTCAAGTGTCTAGTCCATAGAGCCAATCTCTCACTGAAATTGCTCTTGTACGAAGGTATATATGGCGATGATTTATGTGTTGAACGGTTCCAATCAATAAATAGTATAAATCTCTCAGCAGTTATAGTAAAAGGTAAAAAATTACTATAATATGAAGCTATCATATGCTACAAGAATTCAACATTTTCAATTTCAACCACAACCCAAACACACTATCAGAGTAAGGGTCTTGGGAACCATAACTTTAACATATTTGTGATTGCACATCAAGCAATAATCGTTTCGTTCTTTAATTGTGAAGCGATTGTGGTTGGGAACTAGCGACGTGCCACGACAATACTGTGGCATTTAGTAATTTTATATAAAAACCCATTTAAAAAAAATGTTGTGAAAAAAAGAATAGTGTTACAAGAACATTATGTTAAAATTGTTATTTATTCTCTGTCATTGCTGATCTTGAAAGCTTCCATATAAAAGAAGTTACCGTCACAAAGCGCTAGTTCTAGATAACAACTCTTTTATCTTTTTCTTTTTTCCCCCTTATTGGATAGATGGAAATAAATTTCTTACCCACTATCACGCTCTAGCTTGGCAAAAATAGAATTAGAAACAACTTTAATGATTTTTGGTGTGATTGCATCAAGATCAATTGTTCTTACTTTCATGCCTCATACGTCTCCCAACTACTTATTTGTTATATTGTTTAAATTTAGTAGTCTAGTCATATAAAATAGGAACTAAATACTAAAAATAAAAGAAATTAATTAGATGTTACTAGTTAATTGGAAGGACCACTAATAAAACTCAAAAAAGGGATAACAAATCGTTTTTTGTAAAATACAAAGAAACAGAATACATAAAACCCTATAATGGATCGAGTCAAGGGCCTTCTAGAACATATTTTGACTCCATCTATGCGTTTAAAAAAGAAAATTTTTAAAAGTAACTTTTTCAAAAAAATTTATTCGGTCAATGACCCATTTTTTTTTTGTTTTTAGGCATAAAAAAGCTAGCTTTTTAGGCATAAAAAAGCTAGCTTTTTAGGCATCAAAACAGTTTCAGTTTTTTTTGTTTCCACCCTGTTTAGGTCCCTCTCCTCGATACAGTCATTTTTCTCTTTTCTCTGGAAAAAGCTGGGGTAGTTTCGGTGCTCAGAAAAAACATTTTTTTGGTGCAAAAAAAAACAAAAGTCCTTAATTTCAAATTTTCTTTAACCTTTTTTCAAATTTTTCCGTTTAAAAATCTAGTGGAAAACACAACAAAATAAGAAAAATAACAGAATTTGTTGAAAAATTAACTGTTATAAGTATCCAGTGGCAATTTTCAACTTCAGTATTTATGCGGTGCCCGAGATGAACAGGTTCTACCGGTTACTGTTTGGTTTTTCATTTTGAAGGAAAAAAAACATAAAGCAGCAGAATTATGCATGGTACGGCGCGGTTTTTTTCTGTACTGTCATTTTAGTGAATTGGTACAGTCAGTTTAAAACAAGGACAATCAACAACACCTCAAAAAAAAAGAATCAAAAAAGGAAAAGAAAGAAAAGATCAAACAACGTGCAATCCTTTTCCGACAGGTTGAAAGAAAAACAAATGCAAAAGAAATTTCAGTTCCAAGGCCCAGAGAAGAAAGCACAATCCATTCCATGAGAAATCCCTCAAAACATCACAATTTTTTTGTTGGTTTCGCAAACCAGATTTTAAAAAATTTTTGCGAAAGCATGAAAAAGATTGAATCATATATTTCATTTTTTTTTTTGTGATCTATACCTATTATTAATTTAATGCAATATATGAATAAAAGAATATAGAAACATACCGTAATTAGAAGAAGACCAATTCTTTTCAATTGTTTCGAATCTCTTAGAAATTCTGAATCCTTGAAAACACCACAAGTCTTTCTCAATGTTCTCCAAATTATGATAAACTAAAATGAGTGGACGTTTCTAATTTTTTGGATTTGATTACAAAATCTTAAATTTTTTGGGTCACTTTGCATTCTCAACACATGAGACAAGGTGAGAAAAAAGGGTGAAGAAGAAAAACTCTCATTTTGAAGAATAAAGAATTCATTTGTCTCTTTTTCTGAACCAATACCTCTTAAATATCCTCTAATTTATTTATTTATTTTTTATTATTTAATAATAATAACTAACTAATTATTATAATAATATACATATCCCACAATATATGGGATATGCAATCAACGCCACTTTCTCCGGGAAGTGGACAATGGTTGTTTGTCTTTTCCTTTTTTTTTAAATAAATTAAATAAAAATGGATAACATCCCACATAACGTGGGATATACATGGCAACACCCATATTTGGAAGGAAATGAGTTCGAGATAAGATATGGGAAAGAGAAAATCTCTCCCATATGTTGTGCATATCATTTCCCTTTTATTTACTTATTTATATCCCTTTTTAAACATGTGCCAAAAAATTAAATTACCATAAAGACCTTCTCTATGGAATAATTTTATAATGTGGTCCTAACCACATTGTATAATTTGAATCTAAAATTATTTTAAATTTATTTTAAATAATCATATTATTTAAAATATAATTAATCTAATTAATTTTTGTGTGAATATTAATTTAGAATTCTCAATTCCAAATTAATAAATTGAACCTAACATAAAATATGGTTCATATAATTTTAATGGACCCATTGAGAGGAACTATGGACATAATAATTTTAAGCTCCAATAATTTTGACAATTAATTAACACCTTAATTAATATATCAAAATTATTAATTCTAAATTACTCTACTAAAAATTTGAAATCGCACTCTTAAAATTATAAAATTTATTACATTCAAGGATTTGAATTTGTCCATTGATATAGTCACTACATAAAAATCAATCCTCCATAAACGATCCATAATTAAAGCTAGGTATTTTCCGTTAACCTCTTTAGGTACATCTTTATCCATAAGTATCATTGATTCTCTAATGAATAATATATTCATGATCTAATCATAAATTGAGCGCTCTTATTATGCAAGCCCTGAATCAATACTTATGAGGACCATCTATCTAACTTCTTTACAAAGGAATGGATTTCATCTTGTATGTTAATATTCTCGGCTATTTACATTATTATATTTTCAATATATCAAGAATTTGACATCACACATTTGTGTCATCACCTGACATGTCAAAAAATATAACACTATAAATAGGAGTCTATTAATTACTCAGAATTAAGATTGATTCATATATGACAATCATTAATTAATATTGAATGCTCTTTAACGTAATTTATTAGAGATTCATAATTAATTGTGTTCCAATCCTATATAATCAAATTATATAAAACGCTTTCATTCCAATAATCTCATCATTAACAATCCGGATAAGATTATTTCATTCAAAATGTAATAAACCGCGTTAGTGATTGTAAATTAAAGATCCCAACTTTAATTTTTAATCACGGACATGTTTTGATTGTTTTACTTTAAATATTTTTCTCCTATATATAACACTTATATACAATATTTAAAGTCACATTTAAACAATCTAGGATTTTTCGATGTCTATAAAGCATCTAAAACATGCATGTAAAAATAATATTGAAAATTTTCTCAAATTACATTAATAATCAACAACAATAATTCATTTCATTTGTTTATGGGCACACATATACTAACATTTTTTACATGTGATCTGTAATTAACTGAAATATAAACCTGCCAAAAGAGAGAAGAATTAAGGGAAGAAAATTTTTAGTAATTAATCACTATGTTATAAAGTCAATCAAAGACACAAATTAAACATCATAAATTTTCGAAGAACAAGGTCAACTAGGCCTTATCTAGTCACGAAGACCAGGGCTTGCCTGTGAGCAGTGACAAGCGTTTCAATGAATCTTAATCCGTCAAGCCTCGGCCCAAATTTATCTGTCGCTGCTGTCGTTTCCGATGAAGAACTAGAATTTTCTCTTTCTCTCTTCGAAACATCCTCCTGAAGGCAGAATCAGATACAAATGGCATTCACAGAATCAATTCTGATAAAGATTAAGCTAAAAAAATTAAAAAGAAAAAACTGAGTTCTTAGAAGAATAAAAGTACAGAAAAGGAGATTTCGGCCTTAAAGGAGAGTTAACTTTCCAATTTGAAGTCCAAAGTTTCCTGTTTTTCTGTTTTTCCTTTTCTTGAAAGCTTCTAGGGCGCCAAACACCATGAATTCAGTTTATTTTTCTTTTACTCTCCAAAACGAGGAAATCGAATGATAAAATAAGCAAGAAATCGGATTGTTCATGTTTCTCTCACCTGAACGGAGAATTGCGAAGAGAAAGAAGCAACAGAGAGGGCGGAAGCAGAGGCGGCGACGGCGACGGAGGCAGCAAAAATTCCACGCTTCTTCATGGCCAAGAACAGAATGGTGAATGGTTTTGAAATTTTGTTTGGATTCCACGAATATCTGGGAAACCTTGGGAAAACGTTTTCTCGGGAAGAGGATGAATGAATAAAAGAGAAATTTATTGGATGGAAAGGTGCTAGCGGCTTTGACAGCTTATAAGGGGAACAGATTAGGGAGTTAGTGGTAATTTCAGATTTTGCTCTTGCCTTTATGGTTTTCGCGGCACGTCGACGTTGATTTTTTGGAGACGACCATTTTAAGAATTTAGCAATGGTAGGCTGATTCTTTTAGAATCAGACCAATCATCTATTGACACGCGTATCGAATGAGTCAAGACACGGTACCACCGTTTGTTTCAGGACTTAAATTAAAGGCCATCACTTTGTTAAAAGTTGCGAGAACACGAGCCATCCAACTCCACTGCGTGTGAAAATGGGTCCACAGAAGTTATTATTTTGTTTTTCATCTACTTATATCTTAACAGTTAGGAAACATTAGTTACCGTCAAATCATGTTATGTTTTTATTCCATCTTATTCATAAATGTATAAAAATAATTTTCAATTATATTTGTATGCATATATAGTAAATACGTTATAAATATCATTAAAATTTTATACTTATCTGTAATGATTAAAAAATTAATATTATACACAAGATGATAATATTTAAAGATTATAATTAAGATAGTCATTAATGTATAATTAATTATTTAATTAAAATATGAAATCTTTTATTGAGCGTCATTAATTTAAGTCATTTTTACTAAAAATTGAACGGTCTTATTCCAACTGTTACTATAGTAACTCATTAAATAAGTGTCTCATATATAATGAGATTATATAGGACTGAGACATGTGCAATAAGAATGATTAAACACTCTCTATTAAAACATAAAAGTTTTAATCTCATCGACCGATGATCATATGTAGAATGATCATAATCCTGAGTTATTAGCATACTTTTATTTATGAAATTATGTCCTTAGATTTACTTGGTATAGGTTCGAGAATACTGTTGGAAAAATAATATGTAGCGAAATTTTAAAAATTTTAAAATCAGAATATTTTTCAAAACACAAATTTGACATGCTATATGTATAAATTATCCTGATTTTACTGAACTTGTATTCACCAAAAAGCTCCCAAAATCTATATAGAGAAGTAACGTTCTAGAAAAGCCTCAACCAACTGGTCTTCTTTGCTATTCTCTATCCACGATCAGAGTGAGTGTGGGCTTACATGTACAGCTCTTCCTCAAGGTGACTCTCCCTCCAACCAATTGAGGGAACCCAAAGCTAGTGTTCGTGATTTGTGAACAAGAGCTCTCAAGGAGTTTCAGATTCTCACCAGCAGAGTATCACTCTTAATCTCTCAATTGATCTAAATAACTCATGAGACTTACTCCCTATTTATAAAGGTTGGGTCTAGGGTCATTCCTTATCAGATAAGGTATCAAAAATTCGAATCAGAATCAAATTCAGATCAATATCGGATGAACTCCGCGTAAAAACGCGTGATTTTTATTTCACGCATAGGCAGGCCAAACTTTCTCATAGGCAGGCTGAACTTGCCCCATCGGCAGGCTGAACTTTAAAATCGGCATGCTGAACTACCGAAAAAAAACTCAACGAAATTTTTATTTTTCACCCGAGATTCTATAGGATAAAGTCTAGTTTCAATTCAAATAACCCAATAGAGAAGTTATCTAAATAACACTAGCTTTTATTTTCCTCAAGGTGACTCTCCCTCCAACCAATTGAGAGAACCCAAAGCTAGTGTTCGTGATTTGTGAACAAGAGCTCTCAAGGAGTTTCAGATTCTCACCAGTAGAGTATCACTCTTAATCTCTCAATTTGTCTAAATAACTCATGAGACTTACTCCCTATTTATAGAGGTTGGGTCTAGGGTCATTCTTTATCAGATAAGATATCAAAAATTTTAATCAGAATCAAATTCAAATCAATATCTTATAAAATCCACGTAAAAACGCATGATTTTTATTTCACGTATAGGCAGTCCAAACTTTCTCATAGGCAGGCCGAACTTGCCCCATCGACAGGCCAAACTTTAAGATCGGCATGCTGAACTGTCGAAAAAAAACTCAGCAAAACTTTTATTTTCTACTCGAGATTCTATAGGATAAAGTCTAGTTTCAATTCAAATAACCCAATAGAGAAGTTATCTAATTAAAACAACTTTATCTAGATAACCTCTAGGAAAATAAATAGGTTCCTAATAATTCTACAAGTTTATCTTGATATAATTTATTCAAAATTAAATCAACTGATAAACAGACAAAAATTATCCGATCTCGATAATTCAACAAGTTTAATCTTGAATTAATTTTATCACAAAATTAATTCAATCGATAAACAGACATGAATTATTTGATTCTTTCAAATTTCAACTAATCTAATAAATCTGACATAAGTCACCAATAACTAGAAAAGCATGCCGTATCGTTACAGGATTTTGTGAGCTAGCAAAGGGGACCAAATGGACCTATATAGTTCAAGCTCCTGATAATTATGAAACCCAATATTTCAGATATATATTTCATAATTATCAACTCCAACGCTACTCCACTAAAAGCTTGGAGCTGCACTCTCGAACTCTATAGAATTACGAAGCTCGTATAGCTAAGTCTCCATGACATATCATAGTGTATTGTATCCCCTTAGAATTATCCATAATCGGCTTAAGGACAAGTTCTGTCTTACCTTCCTAATTATTTTTATCTTACGTTCCATTATCTCACCATCGAAAAACTTACTATCCAAAAACAATACACCATTCGGTTACACATATGTATCCAAATGGTTGAGCACTCCAATTTTTTAATTACAGGATAACACATATAAGAGGATATCACTACTTCTAAAGGGGAGCTATGGATTCCATATCTATGAATAACAGGTCTACGTCATCAAGAGTCATGCCTCCAATGTATCAGCATGCATACCACTATTAAGATGTGGGTGTCACCCTTTGGCACATCAAAAGACACAAGTCAAGACAACGGGCCCACTATTCATCTTAGGATTAAGATACAATACAAATGATTGTCTAAAGTGAATCAATTTGCCAAGACAAAATTATTAATCCAAATCAGTTCACTTTATGTCCTAATCCAACACATCATCACCTATGACAACGTGCCAATGTTTCTATTCACGGAGTCCACCTCCGATGGTCAAGACAAACCATCTCCCAATAGGGATATAGACAACATAACAATCTTTACATGAATAAAGCGCCCAACTTTATTCCCTCGATTGCAGATCTTATGATTTAGACCGTCACCTTAAGAATCGTGTCTTTCGTATAATCTGTCCATCGTATGCCCGATTCTTAAAGGTTTAGACCGATAGTCTCAGACTATTGTTTTCTTATCATACATTCAACAAATATAAACGTAAAGAGGACTAGATTTGGTATATAAATAATAAATGAATTCTTTATTGATAAAAATGTCTCAAAAAACTCATTATATTTTTACTCCTTAGGGCATACATGTCTAATAATCTCCCACTTGCACTAAGTGAGTAAATATGGCAAATCTCACATCCCCATAGCTTCCACATGCCTCTCGAAGACTCTCCCTGTAAGTGTCTCCGTGAATGGATCAGCTAAAGTGTCCTCTGACGTGATTTTGCATACCGTGACATGTCTGCCTTCGACGAAGTCCTTTATCACATGATACTTTCGATCAATATGCTTACTCTTCTTGTGAAATCTTGGTTCCTTAGCATTAGCTACCACCGCACTGTTATCATAGTATAGTGATACCGTCTTATCCATACCAGGAACTACCTCAAGATCCCCAAGGAACTTGCGGAGCCACACTGCTTCTTTTGAAGCATCACTAGCTACCATATACTCGGCCTCCATAGTTGAATCCGAAGTGCATTCTTATTTCACACTTCTCCAACTGATGGCACCGCCGCCCAGAGTAAACACAAACCCATAAGTCGATTTCCTTGAATCCAGACAGGATTGAAAATCTGAGTCAGTATATCCTAGAGGAGTTAAATCCTCACCCGAATATACAAGCATATATCCTCGAGTCCTTCTCAGGTACTTGAAAATATGCTTAACCGCAATCCAATGGTTCAGTCTTAGATCCGCCTAAAATCGACTTACAATCCCGACCGCATAACAAATATCAGGTCGTGTGCAAAGCGTGGCATACATGAGACTACCCATTGCCGAAGCATAATGCATCTTCTTCATGTATTCTCTTTCTTCATCAGACTTTGGAGAGTCTTTCTTAGAAAGAGTAATTCCAGACCTAGATGGTTGCCCATCTTTCTTGGAATCTTGCATTGCAAACCTCTTGAGAATTTTATCTATGTAGCCAGCTTGCGAAAAAACTATCATTTTGTTCTTCCTATCTCAAAAGATCTAGATACCGAGAACAAAATTAGCCTCACCCAAGTCCTTCATGTCAAACTACTTGGTCAACCATAATTTGACCGATGACAATGCTCTAATGTCATTGCCAATTAACAAAATGTTATCTACATAGAGCAGTAGAAAAACCATTTTCCCCTCCTTAATGTGTTTGTAAACACATGGCTCATCCATATTTTGTGAGAACCCATAAGTCTTGATCACTTGATCAAATCTTGTGTTCCAAGAACGGGAAGCCTACTTAAGTCCATAAATTGACTTTAGCAACTTACAAACCTTACCCTCTTAACCCTTGACCTTGAACCCGTCTGGTTGTTCCATATAAATGGACTCATCAAGATTGCCATTAAGAAAAGCCGTCTTGACATTTATCTGTCAAATCTCATACTCGAGAGTGGTAGCTATGGACAAGAGAATCCGGATGGACTTAAGCATGGCTATAGGCGAAAAGGTTTCCTCGTAATCAATTCCTTCCTTTTACGTGTAACCCTTAGCTACCAGTCTAGCCTTAAAGGTTTCGATCTTTCCATCCACACCTTTTTTCCTCTTGTAGATCCACTTACACCCTATGGGTTTTATCCCTTCGGGAAGATCCATAAGCTCCTAGACCTAATTAGTCTCCATAGACTTTATCTCTGTGTTTATGGCCTCTGTCTAGAGTTTTGAATCAATATCCTCCATAGCGTCTGTGTAAGTGTAAGGATCCCTATCATGTTCATCCAGTTCAGCTAAGAAAGCCTTGCCATTGAACATATACCTCTCAGGTTGACGCCCGATCCTCCCACTACGTCGAAGCTCCTTAGGTTGTTGTTCGGGTTGGTCTGGTCTTTCTACACTGATTGGAATGGTTTCATTTGGAACCTCCAGAGTGATCGGATCACTCCTTAACTCCTTAAGCACTACTTTGCTTCGAGGCTTAAAGTCGTCCATGTAACTTTCCTCAAGGAAAGTTGCATTAGTTGAAACCACGACTTTATTTTCCTTTGGGTTATAGAAATAACCACCTTTAATCCCTTTTGGATATCTTATAAACAGGCAAACTTTCGAACGTGTTTCCAACTTATTCGCATCCTTAAATAGGACATGAGCCAGACATCCCCATATGCGAATATGGTTTAAGGATGTCTTTCTACTCGTCCACAATTCATGAGGAGTTTTAGGGACCAATTTTGAAGGCACATTGTTCAAAAGATAACATGCGGTTTGTAGTGCATATCCCCAAAAGGATAAAGGTAATGATGAATAAGTCATCATAGACCTTATCATGTCTAATAAAGTCCTATTTCTTCTCTCTACTATGCCATTCTGCTGCGGAGTGCCCAACACAGTCAAATGGGATAAAATCCCATTCGTGTCCTAGAAACTCATCAGAAAGGTATTCTCCACCTCAATCAGATCGAAGTGTCTTTATGGGTTTACCCAATTGTTTTTCCACTTCAGCCCGAAACTCCCTGAACTTGTCAAAAGTTTTGCTTTTGTGGTGCATCAGGTACACATACCCATACCTTGATTAATCGTCAATAAAAGTGACGAAGTACTCATACCCTCCTCGTGCCTAGATGTTCATCGGTCCGCAAACATCACTATGAACAAGTTCTAGAACCCCTTCAGCCCTATTGCCCTTAGACCCGAATGGTCTTTTGGTCATTTTACCCTCCAAACAAGATTCACATTGAAGTATAGATTCCACCTTTAAGTGACTTAAACGTCCATCCCTTACTAGCCTTTGAATCCTATTTAGGTTAATATGACCAAGGCGCAAATGCCAAAGATAAGTCTGATTAGAATGAGAAGTTTTAAGCCTTTTAGAGTTATTATCATTCATCTCAGCATTAAGCAGTAAGTCCATCTTAGGTTTCATAAAATATAGATTATTTTGCATCCATCTAGAACAGATAAAAGATTTATTTTTACGAATCACCACTTGATTATTAAAAGAAACTAAATAAGAGTCTTTAAATAAACAAGCTACAAAAATTAAATTCCTTTTAAATTTAGGAACATACAAACAATCTTGCAAAATTAAATTCCTATAATTATCAAAATAAAGATGGATGTCTCCCACTGCTTCCGCTAAGACCAAGGATCCATCGCCCATCTAAAGCGTGAAGTCTTCATGAAGCAGACTTCTCGTTTCTTTGAACCCCTGTAGAGAAATACAAACATGATTAGTTGCACCGGAATCTATGACCCAAATGTCACTGGATTCCTCAACTAAACAAGTTTCTAAATACAGAAGATCACACCTACCTCCTTTGGAAAGGAAGTCCTTGCAATGCTTCTTTATGTGCGCCACCTTCCCGCAAAAGAAGCACTTTAGCTTCTTTGGGTTCTTTTTCTTATTCTTCTTGCTCTTGTTATTAGCAGGAATAGAAGACTTTCGATTCTTGGCGCATTGCTTCTTTTCATTCCCAGAATTAGGATTGGAACCAGAAGCAGCTACCAAATTGGCCTCTCCACCAGCAGGAGACTCCCTGATCAACAGTTCAAACTTCTGTAACTATTTCATTAATTCTGTTAAGGTCATATCCCGCCTATTGCTTAAATTAAAAGTAGCTCTAAACGGAATAAATTCCTTTGACAGAGTCTCAAAGACCATAGTCATTTGAGTTTCAGCATCGATGTCGGCTCCATGGGTTTGTGCCTCAATGAGGTAACCCATGACCAACATCATGTTCTCCTTTACAGATGTTCCTAGCCTCTGCTTACAGTTTAAGAGTTTTCGAAGAGCCCCTTGCCGCTTTGTTATGGCTTGGCCTCCGAACATGTCTTGTAGATTATCCAAGATCTGCTTAGTAGTCTCATAATCCTCATGTTGAGCCTGCAGCACATTATTCATGCTAGCCATAACATAGCAGCGGGCCTGATCATTTGCATCTTTCCAGCGATCGTACGCTTGGAATTGCTCATTAGTTGAGTCTCCCGTATGCTCAGGAGGACAAGGGGTTGTCAGCACAAATTTGAGTTTCTCAAAGGAAAGGACAATATCCAAGTTCCGTTTTCAATTATTATAATTCTCCCCGGTTAATAGGTTTTTGTCAAGTATCGAAGATAAAGCATTTTTAGATATTTTTAATCTACAATAAAGAATCATATACCAAACATAAGCAAACACTTCATGATAATTTTGTAAGAGAACACAACCATGTAAAAACATACAAATGTATTTATGTGTCAAAACCTTGAAAATATCACAACCTTACAACGATAATTCCCAACTTAGAATTCAACAAGCTCCTAGGGGAGTCATGCCAAATTCAATCAGGAACACAGATCCCCTCCTGATTAATATATGCCATCTAGGGCCCGTATGATCCAGCATATATTAATAATCATTTCTTTGGCCATTAATTTTATTAACAGAGCTCCTAAGGGAGGTTAATAATAAAATTAACATAAGTGTATAACCATCGTTTCAATATTTTATCCATGATTTACAATCACCACCTA
>CAMOHE010026245.1:0-15436 GCA_946598075.1 Artocarpus hirsutus | reverse complement strand
TGATGAAATGAAGTTTACATTCTAGCTAATCTAAGTCCATCTAACTTAGATTAAAGCTTTTCTAGGCTTAGAAACTCCAAAATTTCAAAATGCAAGAAAATCTTGAAAAATAGAAAAACTTTGAGTTTTAAAATCTAACCTCGAATCAAAGCTTGAAAACGTTGTTCGTGTTGTTGAATCTTGTTCTCGAGCCTTCGATCTCCTAGCCCGAAGCTTGAAAACGAAATTTGTTTTCAAAAATTTTGAGAGATTGAGAGAGAGAGTGAGGGAACCCGAGAGAAACGAGAGAGAGAAGAGAGAGAGAGGTGAGCGAGAGAAATGGGAGGAAAGAGAGAGAAAATGAAATAAATAGAGGAAAATAGAGAAAATGGTTGCACAGAACTATGTGCAACAACATACTATTTTTCAAATCAAATTGCTTTGTAAAAATTTAAATTAACAATTAAAAACAATTTAGGATAATTAAAAATCATTAAAAGAGTAAAATTATACAAGGTTACTAAATTTCCACAAAATATTCAAATTAGATTTAAAATGCTCATTAAGACACACTAATCCACCATTTATCATTCTAATACCATTTAATTAACTTCGGGGTGTTACAGAGACCTCGTTGGAGTAATGGCCTTCCATAACTAATCAAGAAGCAATGCTTAACAAAATAAATATTTAGTAAGTCATACTACCTCTAACAAATAAAGAACCCGGATAAATCACCAATTAGCTAAAATAATGGACAATTGATTAATGAGTTGACTAATAATATAATTAAAGCGTGAGTTTTGTTGGTCCAATCGTCGTCCTTGCTAGCTCAAATATCTGTCGATGTGGATTGATTGAATCTTTGGAGCAGTCGGATCAGGTTGAAACATGCTCACGGGGCTCCTGACACGACTGGTGGGGGAGTAAACAATTCCTCTTATGATTGGCAAATGTGTCCCCCGCGTGTTACATGATGATGTATGTTAATTTTAATCAAGTGTTGGTCTCACATTGATCCTCACTCAAATCCCTGACGGATTACTTGATTGCTCATGTGTTGGATTGTTATTGTAACCAAAAATGTCTATGCGGGAGTAAGCTAGCACGCCACAAGCCCCCTACACAATAGTAGCGGAGGTAAGTGAGACAGTGGGCTGTTGTCTTCACTTACTTTTTAAAAATTAAAATTTGACCTTCTAAATTTTTATATGTTTTTTATACTCTATTGAGATTTATTATTTTTATATATGTTCCATTAACTTTTATCCTTTTCTATTAATTTCTATATTTCTTTTAATAAACTACTTTACTCACTTTTTCTCGTGAGCTAATATAATATGTTTTATGATACCTCATATTATAGGTAATATCACATATACATGATGAATTTCAACTTCTTTGGTCAAAAGTACCCTAATATTTCTTGACAGTATGTAATTTTATCTATTTATTTCATTTTTTTTTTCTAAATCTTTCCATTTTGTGAAGGTGTTTAAATCTATTTTTTGGTGGCAGAGAATAGGTAAGAATGCAACATAATTTTTAAATCTGAAAGTGTAAATGTGATGCAATCTAAAATATATGGTATGTTTTGTTAAATTCTCAAAATACATGGTACAAGAACCAAAAAAAAA
Organism: Artocarpus hirsutus; assembly: GCA_946598075.1. Taxonomy (NCBI): domain Eukaryota; kingdom Viridiplantae; phylum Streptophyta; class Magnoliopsida; order Rosales; family Moraceae; genus Artocarpus; species Artocarpus hirsutus. The sequence goes on along the minus strand of CAMOHE010026245.1, from coordinate 13,820 downwards.
AGGGATAAAAAACCCATGGTAACGTGTCCTTAGTGTTAGTGCATATTTCTAAACTCTATATTTGATTAAAATCATATCAAAATAAAAAATATATATGCAAGACAACTTTTTTTAATTAAAATTCTAACATGAAATGACAAAGCCCTATTAATAAAGTACTTTTCATAGTGTAAATTTTTCAATCTGTATCTAGTAGTTCTTGAAATATATTATAATATAATTTTATGTCGTTTATTCTTACAGAAAAAATAATGTATGTCATCCTACTAAAATAAAAAGGTTGGCTCCGTCATTGCACACATAGACGGCTCAAATACTATCTTAACTACGGTTTTGATTACTCTTAATCTAGTTTAGCAAGTTTTAGCCAAGTAGAGTCTTTGTTTAATTATGACTCGTAAATTTGGATAGATTTTTCAAGGTCTATAAATACCAAAAGTTAAGGATTGTACATCTAGATCACAGTTAGTTCCTTAAGAAAAGTTTCACACTCTTCTTTAGATCATTTCTACATGCTATTGTTAATGCTAAATTTGGCATCAAAAACTATGAATACAACATTTGATATGTCATTTTAATTTCTACCATAAAGCATAATGATATTTTAAATATTATATCTATTTTTGGTTATTGAGCTTTAAAAGTTGTAAAAATGAACTTTTGAATTTAAAATTTGTTGGAAAACGAGTACGAAATGAAATTTTGAAAATTTTAAATCAGAGCATTTTCTAAATACATAAATTAATGACAGTCTTACTAACCTCTTTTGTATACCAAAGTGGGCTTGAATCCGTGTAGAGAAGAATGTTCCAGAAGAGCCTCAACCAACTGGTCCTCTTTGTTATTCTCTATCCACGATCGGAGTGTGGATGGTCACATGTCGTATAGCTTTTCCTCCGATGATTCTTCTTTCAACCGCTAAAGAAAACCGAGAGCTAAGGTCCTTGATGTTGAACAATAGCTCTTTGGGAATTTTAGAGTTTCTCACACTAAAGTACTTACTCTTTGCTTCTCAAGTGATCTAAATAACAAAGAAAACTCACCCGCTATTTATAGTGGTCGAATTTTGGGTTAAACCTTATCAGATTAGGCCTTGTAATTCGAGTCTCAATCAACTTCTTATGAAAACGCATTAAAAACACGTATACAGATTATCCCACGATCGACAAGCCGATATGGGAGATCGACTTGCCAAACTTACTCAATCGGCAAGCTGAAGTTTTCCATCGGCTTATCGAACTTACAATAATCTTATACCTGAGAATATCTTATTTTCTACCTGAGAATCTTAGATAGAGCCTCAGTTTTAATTCAAATAATCTAATAGAGAAGTTATCTAGTTAAAACAGTCATATATAAATAATCCCATGGAAAATAAAATATTATGCAAATAATTTAACATGTTTATCTTGAATTAATTTACAAAATTAATACAACCAATAAACTAACATGAATTATCAAATTCAATCTTATCAAATTTCAATCAATCTAATAATTTAACATAAGCTACCAATATGTAGAAAAAACAAGTAGAATAGTTACATGATTTATTATGAATTAGCAAAGGAGACTCGATGGACATATATAGTTTAAGCTCCTATAATTATAAAATATAATATCCCAGATACATATTTTATAATTATTAACTCTAACGCTACTCTATTAAACACTTAGAGCTGTACTTTCAAACTATATAAAATTGTGAAGCTTTAATAAGCTAACTGTCCATGACATATCATAATGCGTCACGTCCCCATAGGATATTCATAACTGGCTTAAGCATAAATTTTGTTTTCGATTATTTTTATCTTACGTTCCATTATCACACCATTAGAATACTTACTATTCATAGATAGTATACAATTCGGTTACACATATGTATCCAAATGGTTGAGTGCTTCAGTCTTCCAACTATAGGATAATGCATATAAGAGAATATCATTAACTCTACAAAAAGAGCTATGGATTCCATATCTATGAATAACAAGTCTATATCAATAAAGAGTCATGCCTCCAACGTACCGGTATGCGTATTATCATTAAATCAGGATGTCACCCTTTGGTACATCAAAAGATATGAGGCAAGATAACAAGCCCATTAGTTATTTCAAAATTAAGACACAACACATATGATTGTCAAAACTGAATTGATTTACACAAACAGAATTATTAATCAAATCAATTAAACTTTTATGTCTCAATCCAATACATGTCACCTATGATAATGCACCAATATTTCTACTCGTGGAGTCCCACTCAGATGACTAAAACAAGCTATCTCCCGTAAAGGATGTAAACAACATAACAATCTTAGTATGAGTAAAGTGCCCAACTTTATTCACTCGATTACGGATTTTATGATTTAGACCATCACTTTTAAGATTCATGTCTTTCGCATAATCTGTCCATCATATGCATGATTCTTAAAGGTTTAGACCGATAGTCTCAGACTTTTGTTTACTTATCATACATTCAACAAAAATGATCGTAAAGAGGATAACATTTGGTATATGAATAATAAATAAACTCTTTATTGATAAAATGTCTCTAAAAACAAATTACAACATTTTACTCCTTAGGGCACTATGTCTAACAATCTCCCTTAGGGCATTATGTCTAACAATCTCCTACTTATACTAAGTGAGTAAATGTGATATGTTACACATCCCCATAGCCCTGATAGGACATGATGTCCTTAGACGTGATCAAACATATTTCCACATTTCCACTCACCATGTTGTTCTTTATCACGTGATATTCCTAATATGCATGCCTACTCTTCTTATGAAATCTTGGTTCCTTAGCATTAGCTATCGTTAAGTGTTATCACAATATAGCAATATTGCCTTATCCATACCAAGAACTACCTTAAGGTCCTTAAGGAACTTACGGAGTCACACTGCTTCTTTTGAAGCATCACTAGTTGCCACATACTCGGCCTCCATTGTTGAATCCAAAGTGCAATCTTGCTTGATGCTTCTTTGAATAATGGCACCACTGCCCAAAGTAAACACAAAAGTAGAAGTCGATCTTCTCGAATCCAAATAGGATTGGAAATCCGAATCAATGTATCCTAAAGGTGCTAGATCCTCATCTAAATACACAAGCATATACCCTCAAGTCCTTTTCAAGTACTTGAAAATATGCCTGATTGAAACCTAATGGTTCGATCTTGGATCCGACTAAAATCTACTCACTATCCCAACTGAATAACAAATATCCAGTCATGTGTAGAGCATAGCATACATGAGACTACCCACTTCTGAAGCATAAGGCACCTTCTTCATTTGTTCTCTTTCTTCAAAAGACTTTGGTGAGTCTTTCTTAGAATGAGTAATTCCAAACCTGGATGGTTGCCCACGTTTTTTAGAATTCTACATTGCATAATTCTTGAGAATTTTATCTATGTATGTAGCTTGGGATAAAGCTATTATTTTGTTCTTCCTATCCCTAAAGATCTAGATACCGAGAACATAATTAGCTTCACCCAAGTCTTTCATGTCAAACTACTTAGTCAACCATAATTTGACCGATAACAATGCCCTAACATTATTGCCAATTAGCAGAATGTCATCTATATATAGTAGTAGAAAAACCCCCTTCCCATCCTTAATATGTTTGTAAACACATGGATCATCCATATTTTGTTCGAACCCATAATTCTAGATCACCTAATCAAATCTTATGTTCTAAGAACAAGAAGCCTGCTTAAGTCTATAAATTGACTTTAGTAGTTTACAAACCTTAACCTCTTGACCCTAGCCTTGAACCGGTCTGGCTGTACTAAATGGACTCATCAAGATAGCCATTCAAAAAGGCCGTTTTGACATTCATTTGTCAAATCTACAAGTCGAGAATGGTAGCTATGGGTAAGAAAATACAGATGGACTTAAGCACGGCTACAAGCGAAAAGGTTTCCTCATACATGATTCTTTTGTTTCGTGTGTATCCCTTAGGTACCGGTCTAGCCTTATAGGCTTCGATTTTCCCATTTGTTCCTCCTTTTTTCTTATAGATCTACTTACACCCTATAGGTTTTACCTCTTCTAGAAGATCCACAAATTCCTAAACTTGATTAGCCCCCATAGACTTCATCTCAGTGTTTGTGGCTTCTGTCTAGAGCTTTTAATCAACTTCCTCCATAGCCTCTACATAAGTGTAAGGATCCTTGTCTTGTTCAATCGGTTTAGCCAAGTCGGCTTCACCATTGAAGATATATCTCTTGGGTTGTCGCTCGATCCTTCCACTACGTCGAAGGCCCTTATGTTGTTGTTAGATTAGTTTTTCAACATTGATTAGATTGGTTTCAACTAGAACCCCTAGAGTGATCGAATCACTTGCCAACTCCTCGAGTACTTCTTTACTTCAAAGCTTAAAGTCGTTCATGTAACTTTTCTTAAGGAATATTGCATTCGTTGAAACCAAAAATTTATTTTCTTTTAGGTTATAAAATAACCCCTTTTAGTCCTTTTTGGGCATCTTACAAACACACAAACTTCCAAACATGCTTCCAACTTATTTGCTTCCTTATACAAGACATGAGTAGAACATCCCATATGCGAATATAGTTTAAGGATGTCTTCCTACCCCTCCACAACTCATGAGGAATTTTAGGAATCAATTTTGAAGGCACATCGTTCACAAGATAACATGTAGTTTGTAGTGAATATCCCCAAAAAGATAAAGGTAACATGGAATAACTCATCATAGACCTAACTATGTCCAACAAAGTCCTATTCTTTCTCTTAGCTATGCAATTTTCCTGCAAATTGCCCAACACAGTCGAATGGGATAAGATCCTATTTTCTAAATAAGTGTCCCAAGAACTCATCGGAAAGGTATTCTCTACCTCAATCATATTGAAGTGCCTTTATGGGTTTACTTAATTGCTTTTCTGCTTCAACCCGAAACTCCCTGAACTTGTCAAAAGTTTCACTTTTTTTATGCGTTAGGTATACATACCCATATCTTCAATAATCTCAATAAAAGTAACAAGGTACTCAGACCCTCCACTTGCCTTGATGTTTGTGGGACCACAAATATCACTGTGCATAAGTTCTAGAACTTTTTTGGCCCTATTGCCCTTAGGCCCAAATGGTCTTTTGATCATTTTGCCCCCCAACCAAGATTCACATTGTGGTATAGATTCCACCTTTAAATGACTTGAAGGTCCATCTCTTACTAACCTTTGAATCCTATTCAAGCTAATATGCCCCAATCACAAATGTTAAAGATAAGTATTATTAGAGCTAGAAGTTTTAAGTCTTTTAGAGTTATCATCGACCTTAGTGTTCAGTAATGGGTCCATTTAGGTTTGATAAAATATAGGTTATTTTGCATCCGTCAACTAGAGATAAAAGATTTATTTTTACAAATCACAACTCTATTATTTAAAGAGACTGAATTAGAGTCTTTAAATAAATAAGCAACAGATATTAAATTTCTTTTAAGTTTAGGAACATAAAAAAATCTCTCAATACGAAAGTCCTAGAATTTTCAAAGTAAAGATAGACGTCTCCCATTGCTTTAGCCAATACTAAAGATCCATTGCCCATCCAAAGCATGAAGTGCTCATGTAGCAAACTTCTTATTTCCTTATATCCCTTCAAAGAAACACAGACATGATTAATCGCACCAGAATTTATGACCCAAGTGTCACTTGATTCTTCAACTAAACAAGTCTCAATTACTAGAATTTTGCACTTACTTCCTTTAGATAGGAAGCCCTTGCAATTCTTTTTTGTGTCTAATCTTCCCGTAGAAAAATTACTTAAGTTTCTTTGGGTTCCTCTTATTTTTCTTCTTATCCTTGCCATTTACTAGAATAGAAGTTTTCATGTTCTTGGCCCTCAGTTTCTTTCCATTCTTAAGGTTAAGATTGGAACCAAACGTAGCCACCAAGTTAGCCTCACCACCAATAGGAGCTTTCTTGATTAGATTTTTGAACTCTTGTAATTGCTTCATCAACCCAATTAAGGTCACATCTTGTCTATTGCTTAAATTATATGAAGCTCTAAATGGGATGAACTCCTTTGATAAAGTCTCAAAGACCATAGTCATTTTGACTCAGCATCAATATCGACTCCATGGGTTTAAGCCTCCACAAAGTAACCCATGACCAACATCAGATGCTTCTTCATAGGAGTCCCTGTCTTTATTTGTAGTGTAAAACTTTTCAAAGAGGCCCTTGCTGTTTAGGGCTTGGCCTCTAATCATATCTTCAAGATTATCCAAGATCTGCTTTGCAGTCTTATAATCTTCATGTTGAGCCTGCAACATGTTATTCATTCTAGCCATAACACAACAGCGGGCCTAATCATTAGCATCTTTTTAGCGATCATACGCTTGGATTTGCTCATTAGTGGAGTCCCTAGTAAGTTTCGGAGGACACAATGTTGTCAGCATAAATTTCAGTTTCTCAAAAGAAATGACAACATTCAAGTTCCTTTTTCCAATTATTGTGATTCTCGCTAGTTAAAATGTTTTTATCGAGTATCATGATAAAGCGTTTTTAGACATTTCAATCTACAATAAAGATTCATATACCATATATAAGCAAACATTCCACAATAGTTTAGTAAGATAACACAAACAAGTAAACATACAATTGTGCTTATGTGTCAAAACCTTGAAAATATCACAACCTTACAACGTAATTCCCAACTCAAAATCCAACAAGTTGCTTTAGGAACACTTGCCAAATTCAATTAGGAACACAGATCCCCTCTGATTAATATATGCTATCCAAGACCCTTCTAATCTAGCATATACTAATAATCGTTTCTTTGGCCATAAATTTCATTAACAGAGCTTTTTGAAGAGGTTAATAATAAAATTAATTTTGAGTGTGTAACCATCATTTTAACTATTCTATCTAGAGTTTATAATCGCCACCTTGGGGTGATCAACGATAAACCATGAAAAGCAAATTATCCCCTTAGAGATCCAACCTGATACATGGTGAAATTTCTTTCTTGGGGTCGGAACCACCATGTGTTACTTATAGACTAATGATGGAGGCAGTGGGTTCTTTCTTCGAAAACCTTCTTCTACTCAATATTTTAAAAGTCAAGGTTTTACGTTACTATGCATGAACAATTTTAAAGCGTAGCATCCCTATTCTACATGTCATGTTATCAACATGTATGGCAAATCATATTATAATGCAGACAAGCAAAGCAACATGCAAAGCTACAAACAAAATAAAAAATAATTAGCTGTAATATCTTGGTTCCATCCTGGATAAAAGAAAATAAAGATTACAATAGATCAATCTAAACATATTATAGATTCATCATGTCACGCCCCGGAGTACAGAAGGTGACATGGCAGGCTAATTATGTTAATTAAAAAGAAATTTTAATTAAAACACAAGTTTAAGAATTTAATTAATTAAGAAATAAGTGATAATTTAAAAACCCTTTTTAACCAAACATTTATAATAATTAAACAGATAAGATAAAACCAAACAAAATGAAATAAATTAATAAAGAAAGGGAAAACACACGTTGGGTCCCACCGACCCACAACTTGTGCACACATATAGTATCGACAATATTTAAATTACAACCACAATCCAAAATAGAAAGAAAGATTAAAATAATACAACCTACCCAGGTCTTCTATTGGTTGCAAGTCTAGTCTGCGGACCCTTTGTCAGCCCTAAACTATATTAAACCTAGGAGAAAGATATTAAAAAAACAAGTAAAATATGAGCGAAAGCTTAGTAGGACTATGCTTTAAAAAAATAGAAAAATAATTTAAATACAGATTTACCTTTTAAAGAAATAATTAGAAAAAGAATTAAATAAATAAATTTATTTTAATAAGTCTTATGTAAAACAGTTCATCTAGACAGTACCTTTTTATCTTTCTTGGGCAAACCATAGTTATCACCACCGAAGTGGCCCAGCTAGGTTTCGGAACCTGGCCCCAAGGTTGCATGCTACACGACCCAATCTCTAATATGGCATCATGCCCTTATGTTCATTTCTATTATTATTAAGAACCCATTTACCAAGTGTATTCATTTACGTTAATTATGGGATTTATTATCAAAATTACTCCATTCTACTTGTTATAAAAAAACAACTCATAAAATTACTTTTCAATCATTCATTGAAAATAATTTGAAAGAAATCATTTTGAGGCCAAATTCATTTTAAACTTGGCTACCAAGAAAAAAGGATAGAAGTTCTACCTCAATATTCGTGCCGATGTCCAACACCGCAGTCCCAATCCGCAATATGTTAGCTCTACGGAACCACGAGTAACCTTAAATAAGAGCTAGGTTTATTAGTATCTATTTTAAGATATCCTACATTGCTAAACTATTTCATGGTATCCTCGTGTGCCATTTAAGTCTATAAAATCATACTGCAAGATTAAAATCTCAATCGAGGTCCAAAATAGTAAAAATAGATGAAAAAGGGTAAATTTTTACTATCAGCTTGTCAGTCCCCCTAGTTCGGCCTGCCAAGCTATGCAATTCAGCCTACTAACCATCTAGGTCTAGTCGGCCAAACTTTTCTAGGTTCAGCCTGCTGAAGGTATGAGTCTAGCCTATCGAACTCATGAATCAGGCCTGCTTAACTAGAAAATTCTAGAATTTTTCAAAACCTAAGCCTCGGCCTCCCTGAGCTCAAATTTTCAATTTCAACCTGTTTTCTCAAATCCTAGTCATACAAAACACTCATATAAGGTAGAAAAACATAGTAAAACACTTTTGAACTAATTTAAACAAGATTTATATAGAAAATTTCAATTAAATTAGAAAATAGAAGAAAAATAAAAAAACTTGATTTAAATCCATTTTTCTTCAAACTAAGCTTAGATTCTAGATATTTTAAGTTCCTTTAACTTCGTTTTAAGGGTTTCTAAGCTCATATAATTCACATTCTATCATTTTAAAGAAATTGAAGTTTTAAGGAAAAAGTTTGAAATTTTTGGAAAAAGTTAAACTAATCTTGAATCCGAGCTTCAAAATGAGTTTGAAGTAGCTTGATCATGTTCTTTGATCTTCGATCTAGCTAAAAAGGGAAAAGAGAGGGAGAGAAGAGGGAGAGAATGAGAGTGAGGGAGACAAGAGAGAGAGAGGAGGGAAAGAGAGGGAGACAAGAGAAAGAGAGTGAGAGAAGAGGGAGAGAATGAGAGTGAGGGAGAATGGAAAAGAGAGAGAATAAATAGAGATACAAGTAGGTAGTTTCACTGTGTGGGAACCGTTTGCCATCCACGGTTTTGCAAAATGGGATATATTTAGCATTTGACAAATTGTTTTGTTTCAAAATTCAAAATAACAAATAAAATTTAAAAGTAATTAAAAATCATTAAAATAATAAAAAATAACATTAATTTAGAAATACCACAAAATAGTCAAATTAAGTTTAAAAATACATCTTGGCACACCAATTCACCATTTTACATACTAATATTACTTACTTAATTTTGGGGCGTTACAGCTCTCCACCCCTAAAAGAAATTTCGCCCTTGAAATTTACAAATCATTTCAAAACAAATAAATGCGGATACAACTCCTGCATGGAAGATTCTAATTCTCAGGTGGCTTCATCAACCCCATGATGTTGCCACACAACCTTCACTAATGATATGTCACGATGTCATAAGTTGATTACTTTTTGATTGATGATTTGAATCGACAGTTCTTTGTATGTCGTGTCTTCTTGAACCTAGACATCGTGGAATGAGATTATCTTGTTCTACTCAGGTGGACACTTCTAAAGCATCGACACATGGAATGGAATACGTCATGAACATGAGAAAGTTTAGGAGGAAGATCGAGCCGATAAACAACTAACCGACACATTGAGTAATCTCAAACGATCCAACATACCTCAATCAAGCTTACCACTTACTCCAAATCGCGTGATGCCTTTGTGAGGTGATACCATTAAGAGAACAAAATCTCCTACCTCAAAATCCAAGGGTCGACGTCTCCTATCCACATAACTCTTCTACCTACTCTAAGCTGCCTTCAATTGATCCCGTATCGTGGTGACTTTCTCATTGCTATCGCAAATCTCATCTGGCCCGAGAATAATCTTGTCTTCTGGTTCTACCCAACACACCAATGATCGACATAGTTGTCCATACAGTGCTTCGAATGGTGCCATGCTAATACTCACTTGGTAGCTGTTTTTGTACAGAAACTCTACCAGATGCAAGTGCTTATTCTAGTTCCCGCTGAAGTCTAACACACACACGCAACATGTCTTCGAGAATCTAAATGACCCGCTCAGATTGCCCATCAGTCTGAAGATGAAATGCCGTGCTGAAGTTCAAGTGTGTACCCAAGGCCTAATGAGTTCTTAGAACACTTATTAGAGAATAGGATTTTATCCTATTTGACTATGTCAAGCACTCTGTAACAAAATGGCATAGTTGAGAGAAGGAATATGACATTGTTGGACATGGTTAGGTCCATGATGAGTTATGTATCATTGCCTTTATCCTATTGGAAATATGCACTATAAACACTATGTTATCTTTTGAACAATGTGCCTTCAAAATTAGTTCCTAAAACTCCTCACAAGTTGTTGATAGGGAAGAAGACATCCTTAAAACTTATTCACATATAGGGATGTCTAGCTCATGTCCTATATAAGGAAGTGAATAAGTTAGAAGCACATTCGAAAGTTTGTGTGTTTGTAGGATATCCAAAAGGGACTAAAGGGGGCTATTTCTATAACTCAAAGGAAAATAAAGTTGTGATTTCTACAAATGCTACATTCCTTGAAGAAAGTTACATGAACGACTTTAGGCCTCGAACTAAAGTGATATTCGAGGAGTTAGGGAGTGATTCAGTCACTCTGAGGGTTCCAATAGAAACCAGTGTAATTAATGTAGAAAAACCAACCGAACAACAACCTAAGGGGCTTTGGCATAGTGGGAAGATCGAGCGTCAACCTAAGAGGTATATGTTCAATGGTAAGGACTTCTTGGTTGAACTAGATGAACATGACAGGGATCCTTACACTAAAGAAGAAGATGTTGATTCAAAACTCTAGGCAAAAGCCATGAACGCTACGATAAAGTTTATAGAGACTAATCAGGTCTAGGAACTTGTGGATTTTCATGAAGGTGTAAAACCCATAGGGTATAAGCGGATCTACAAGAGAAAGAGAGGAGCAAATGAAAAAGTCAAAACCTATAAAGCTAGACTGGTAGCAAAGGGATGCATATAAAAGGAAGGAATTGATTATGAAGAAACCTTTTCACCTATAGCAATGCTAAAATCCATACCCATTCTTTTATCCATAGCTGCCACTCTCAACTACGAGATTTGGTAGATGGATGTCAAGACGGCCTTTTTGAATGGCTATCTTGATGAGTCCATATATATGATATAGCTCGACGAGTTCAAGGCTAAGGTTTAGGAGGTTAAGGTTTGTAAGCTTTTGAAGTCAATTCACGGACTTAAGCTAGCTTCCTGTTCTTAGAACATAAGATTTAATAAGGTGATCAAGACTTATGGGTTCAAACAAAATGTAGATGAACCATGTGTTTACAAACACATTAAGGATAGGAAAGTGGTTTTTCTACTACTCTATGTAGATGACATTCTGTTGATTGGCAATGACGTTGGGTCATTGTCATCAGTCAAATTATGGTTAACTAAGCAGTTTGACATGAAAGACTTGGGTGAAGCTAGTTATGTTCTCGGTATCTAGATCTTTTGAGATAGGAAGAATAGAATGATATCCTTGTCCTAAGTGGTCTACATAGATAAAATTCTTAAGAGTTTTACAACGTAGGATTCCAAGAAAGGTGGGCAACCATCTAGGTATGGAATTACTTTTTCTAAGAAAGACTCACCAAAGTCTAATAAAGAAAGAGAATACATGAAGAAGGTGCCTTATGCTTTAGCAGTATGTAGTCTCATATATGTTGTGTTTTGCACACGACTAGATATTTGTTTTGAACAAGAGCTGGGGTCATCTCCATGTGGCACACCAAAACGTGATAGGAGTCTTTGCAATACTATAGTATGTATTCACTCATTGTTGCATCTCTTTTCCAATCTTCAAGAGCCAAATATGTAAGTATCCCAGAAGACTTTCGACTAAGCACATCTGTGGCTACATTAGCTTTCCTAGGATGGTACTACAGCTTGAAATCATAATCCTTCATGTACTCCATCCATCTTCGCTGCCTTAAGTTCAAATCCCTTTGAGTAAACAAATACTTCAAGCTCTTATGGTCAGAGAAAACCTGAAATGTCGCTCCGTACAAATAACATCTCCAGATCTTTAGCGCATGAATCACTTCCGTGAGCTCTAAGTCATGAATAAGGTAGTTTCGCTCATGAGGTCATAGTTGTCTTGATTCATACGCTACCACGCATCCATGTTGCATTAATATGCATCTAAGCTCGCATCCTGAGGCATCTGTATAAACTTTGTATGGCTCGTCACTGTTAGGAATAACCAATACTGGGGCTGAGATCAACCAATTCTTTAATTCTTGAAAAGCGTGCTCACATTCTTCATCCCACTCGAATCTAATACTCTTCCTGATCAATCTCGTCAACAGTGCTACTATCTTCGAGAAATCCTTTACAAACTTTCTATAATACCCTGCAAGTCTTAAGAAGCTACGGATCTCTACCACATTTCTCGGTCATTCCCATTCCACTATGGCTTCTACTTAGACGGATCCACTGAGATACCATGCTTGAAGATGACATGACCTAGAAATTTGACCTCTGTCAACCAGAACTCACACTTTTCCTTTTTGGCATACAACTGATGCTCTTGTAGAGTCTAAAGCACGATTATGAGATGCTACTCATGCTCCTCCCAAGTCTTAGAAAAAACCAAGATATCGTCAATGAACACAATCATGAACTGATCCAGATAGGGCCTGAATATCCTGTTCATCAAATCCATAAAGGCTGTCGGAGCGTTCGTCAATCCAAATAGTATCACCAAGAACTCAAAGTGTCCATATCGGGTCCTGAAAGCAGTCTTGGGAATGTCTTCTTCTTTAATCCTGAGTTGATGATATCCTAACCTCAAGTCTATCTTTGAGAAGTACTGCGAACCTCTCAACTGATCAAACAACTCGTCAATCCTAGCAGAGGATACTTGTTCTTCGTCGTGACCCGATTTAGCTGTCGATAATCTATACATAACCCGAGGGTTTCATCATGCTTCTTTGCAAACAAAACCAGTGCTCCCCACAGTGATGTACTATTCTAGATGTATCTTTTATTGACAAGCTCCTAAAGCTGCTTTCTGAGTTCTTTCATCTCTGCTGGCGCCATCCGATATGGTGCTATGGAAATCAGTGCTGTTTCTAGAAGCAATTCAATACCAAATTCGATCTCCCGATGCGATGATAATCCAGGCAACTCGTTGGGGAAGACATCTTCAAATTCATCTACCACTAAGATTGTTGTGTTTCTACTCAAGGCGCTTGTGACACCCCAAGGAGGGGGTCAGTAGTTTTAGGTAAATAAAATAAAAATTAATGTAAATAGACAGAAAAATAAATACAGACATGTCTAAAATAAGTAAATTAAGTAGATTTCTCATTAAAATAAATATCATAAAAAAATAAATGATATCATCGGCAGTCACCATCACGTGAATGCCACGAAGGTGGAGCCGAGATCTCATCCTCATTTACCATCACGTGGAAGCCAGCCACGAAGGTGAGTAGGTAAATAAAATACAAATAACATCCACAATAATAATGATACAAAAATACTGAAAATCATCCTTGAAATAAATAACGCGATGGGACTCACAAGGACGAAAGTGACATCAATAGCGACATTGGGACAAGTCGTACAGTACACG
>CAMOHE010026244.1:0-44632 GCA_946598075.1 Artocarpus hirsutus | reverse complement strand
TCCTACAAGGACCACACATTTTTTTTAGCCATTTTATAAAATATATCCTAGTACTGAAACGTCCGATATAAAGAAATTAACAACTACAAAGAGAGATCTAGAGCAAGAGAAAAGAAATCAGTTAATTGAAATGGAAAAACATGAGAAAGTGCAGGTGGTAGTACTTCCAGTTCCAGTTCAAGGCCATATAAACCCAATGATCCAGTTTGCAAAGCGCCTAATCTCCAAGGGACTGAAAATCGCACTAGTTACGGCCTTCATAGACTCCGAGTCCATTCAAGCTCAAGCAGGAGATATCGGAATTGAGATAATTTCCGATACAACAGAAATAGAAAGAGATGCGAAAAGTGTTAATAGGTTTTCTCAAACAATTCCAGCAGCTTGTATCTACAAAGTTACCACAAGTTGTGGAGAAACTAAACAAGACTGGTTACCCGGTGAGTTACCTTGTCTATGACTCCATCACACCTTGGGCTCTAGACATTGCCAGACAGCTTGGCCTTGCTGGAGCTCCGCCCTTCACTGGATCATGTGCGGTGAGTGTCCTATTCTGCAACGTTCATCGGGGCCTACTACGAGTGCCCGTGGATGTTAAGGAGCTCCCCGTGTCCACGGTGGGGCTTCCTCAGCTAGAGCTTTTTGACTTACTATCTTTTGTTTATCCAAATACATCCATTTTAGAACTATGACTAACCAGTTCACCAACATTAGTGAAGCCGATTGCATCTTTATCAACACTTTTGACAGCTCGGAGGAAGAGGCATATATGATCAGCCAATCGATCTATGCAAAGGATGTATTATGTCGCAGTTTTAAATTTTAATGCACCGCCGCATATGGGGGATAAATTAATAACATTTTTCTGCTATATATTACTCTAGCTCTGTGTTTTTTTTTTTTTTTTTTTATACATTTACTACTTTTGTTGTTTCAATTTTCGCCAAATTCTATTAGGTGGTGTGCTGGGCAGCAAGCCAGTGGCCAGTACTCAAGAACATGGGACCAACCATTCCATCAATGTACTTAGACAAGCGATTACAATGTGACAAAGATTATGGGCTCAATATCTTTGAACCCGAAGTTGAGACTTGCAGAAAGTGACTAGACTCGAAGGGTGATGCATTGGTGGTCTATGTGGCGTTCAGCAGCTTGGCCGCACTAGGAGAAGAGCAAATGGAGGAAATAGCACGAGGCCTCAAAATGAGCAACAAAGATTTCTCATGGGTAGTCAGAGAGACACAGTATAAAAAGCTCCCAAAGAACTTCATAGAGGGGGACATGGTGACATGGTGACATGGTGCCATGGTGCCATCAATTAGATGTCTTGGCTCACAAGGCAGTGGGATGCTTCGTAAGTCACGGCGGCTGGATCTCAACGACAGAGGCATTGAGCTTGGGAGTGCCAATGGTGGGCATACCGCAGTGGAGTGACCAACCCACCAACGTGAAATTCGTGATGGATGTGTGGCGAGTGGAATTGAGGGCAAAGGTGGACACAAAATTAGGAGTGATCACAGGCGAAGAAATTGTTCAGTGTATCAGGAAAGTCATGGAAGGAGAGAGAGCATCAGAGATCAAGAGGAACTGGGCAAAGTGGAAGCAGCTGGCTACAATAGCAGTAGATGAAGGTGGAAGCTCTTAAAAATTACATTGAAGATTTCGTTGCAAAACTTTTATGCACCTAATATATGCCTTGTGCCCTTGTGCCTATATGTCTCTTAAATACGTTTTGGCAGTTTGTGTGATTTTTCTATGCATTCATGCTTGTGTGTGATATAATTCTTGTTACAGCACAAGGGAAGCTTGCTCCATGAGACCTTGAATTTGATCAATCAGCCCAATTCAAATTATTTTGCTGAGTTGGATTGGGTTGGGAGGACATTTGGATTGGTAACAATATGAGAAAATCCCACTTAAAATGGATTGGTTTGCGGATTTTAAGCATTTTATTAATCTGCAAAATTAGTGAATCAGAACTTTATAGATACGCAATTTTTTTTCATACAATAAATATTCATATATAGATATATTCCAGAGTTCACTTTTGAATTTCATTGAAGTTGGTTTGTTGATGAATTGATGGATTGGTTTGTTTTTTTCCCAACTTTAGAGAAGCCGATTGCATAGTTTTTTAACACTTTTGACAGCTTGGAGGAAGAGGTACACAGCACATAGTAGCCACTAGCAATTCAATCAAAGCAAGGGATAAATCGTCAAGCCTAACAGTTGGTCCTATATACTGTCACATAATGCATCTGCACTGCCACAATATCTATGATAAATAGAGATTTCTCTGTTGAATTTTATTTCTAACCGTGTATTCGGGAGGTGTTTTATAAAACTCGGGGAAAAGTGGTATAATCAACTCTTTTATTTCGATCCAACAGGCCCCTCTTGACAAATACAAAAAGACGACTAGGAAGCTTGACAACAATTAAGCAAAACAAGATACAGCCATCCTTTTATCGTTTTTGTGTACATGTGCGTATTTTTCCTATCAGCGTTGTTTACAGCACTAGCACGTCTTTTGTCATATTGCTAGAATGATGCATGATTATACCGATTATAAACCGACACCTCAAGAATTTCCAGCTGAATCCCCAACCCTTTCTTATATTTCGGTCGGAAATCGATTGAGCAATCATTTTGGAAAATTTAAGTGGCCTCAACCAAGATCAAACAGGTACGAACTCTCTACATTGTCTGATCAATCATGTTGGCATCTTCGGTCTGACTGCCCAACTTGACAATATCTTCCACAAGAACCCCCCTCTGTAACATGAAGTCACACCAAAAATAATTGTATAGGGATTAATGTAGTTATTATTTTTCGGCATTAGAGATGCATAACCTCAATTACATAGAGGTCCATTTGTGCCCCCCAAGAAATGCAAAAGAAAACACAACTAACAAAAGAGTAAATGAAACATAGATACTATCAGCATCTGCGTGCGCATTTCATTTTCCTTCTAATCCCCAACAATGCCATTTTGTAACCAACTAATCTCCACAAGCCCATGCATTCCTCTCATACCCTCAGTGAGTCGTGATAATGTAATATAAAATAAAGTACATTGACAAACAGAATGACGACAAATTAACTGACCTCTATCTTTGGAAAGACTGCTTATGAGTTCCTGGGCACCCTCCTTGCCTAATGCATTCTTCAAGTACATTGCTGCACCTGCAACCTCCTCAGGGGATACTTTTCTGTCGAAATCCCTGCACACATATTCACAATGAGGATTACGTTAAGAGAGAGGAATAGTCTAATAGTTGAGGATTGTCGTGAAGCTATTTCTCAGTTCAATACACATAACAAAGAATAAGCTGTGAATGACAAAATACATGCAAAGACATGGCAGATACCAGCAAAGCTGTGATGTAATCAATCACCTCTAAATTGCTCAAAGTGAAGAAATACCAAAAATAGAGCTGCTAGAGTCCAATAGTTAAGCTTCAAGCCAAATCTGAGTCCATTAACCATTCGATCTGATGGTTTATGGTTATAATTAATTAGTAATATAAAATAATATTTCAAGGTACGAATCTGTTCTTTGCAGGATATTTCATTGTACTAAAATCCATGACTCATACATCCAGCTGTGAAATCCTTGTAAAATAGGCAACATCACAGTGCCTGTTTAAAACAAAAAGAAAATAGGCGAAATTTGAATCAAGAAACAAAAACGTTTAATCACCTGTCAAGTAGTTGCCAACGATCACCAATTTTAGCATCCACATCATCAATTTCCTTTTCCAGATTTTGAAGCATGGCATCGACCTGAACTATAATAAAAAATAAAAAAAAAGGAGTTCAAAAAAGCAGTTGGTATTTTCAGAAGTGCAGAAAGTATTATCAGCAGAATAGTTGAAATTCAAATTACTTACTCTGTCTATCAGTGCTAATGAAACTTCTTCACCTTCAGCTACCTCATTACCATTCTCAGTTTCTTCACGGGCAGCTCTATATGCCTTAATGGCATCTTTCTCTCCATCCATACCCTCCTTGTCCACCATGCTATTATAAAGTTCGATCCGAAAAGCATTAACCATAAGCATAATATTTTTGACAAATTTCAGCAAAGTTACACCAGTATACAGAACAGTGCACATTTAACCCTTTTCCTCCCTTTGGCAACGGCAGCGCATATTGACAAAGCAAAAGAAACAAATAGAGAAATTAACTTTAATATTCATATGCACACTAATAGAATCGTTGTTAGTATAATTACATTGACTACTCTTTTAACTTGATTAAAATAATAATAAAATATATCTCTTCTAACTTATGAGCATTATCCATTTGGAAAAAAGTATACTGAAAGATTAATATAATACCACACACACGCTTGAAGCCAACACATGATAGAGGAAATATTGGAAACAAATTTTCATTTAGGTTATGAATTCTCGAACTAAAAGGAAATCAAAGATAGTGAATTACCTCCTTATTTACAAGCCTCAGGAATTCTTCACGTTCCCTACTCTCTGACTGCAGGTAACAAGTATAAACTAAATAAAATTTGGAAATTTATAGAAAAAAAAAAAAAAAAGAAAGAAAAATAAGAAGTCGCGTTCAATCCACAATAGTATAATAAATAAGAGCTAAACAGCCAGTGCACAACTGAGTTCGCACAATTGCTCTTGCTTTTCCAATGCTCTTGCTCTGGTCCGCTCTTGTGCTTCTCTTGCAGTTGGAATAGACATCTCTTCCAATGCCACATCTTCACGGCTATCCTCGGATTCCTTCATTCTCGCTTGCTCTTCTTCCTCTCTCTTTTCCTCCTCCTGTAATATAGAATCACAAAAGTAATCAAAAGAAACATTCAAGGACCAAGAGATTTCCAAGGCTTAAACCTAAACCTAGTTCAAACTTGCTGGGGCAAGACTTAACTAAAGGCACCATCTACATTGCCAACTTAGGTCGCAAGATAGCCACAGAATAACTTCCTAAAGAAGAAAATTCAACCTTGATAAGTTCTTCCTGCATCTCGAGGTACTCCAATTTCCTCCTCCTTTCAGATACAAAGTCTTCAGAGGGCAATGCTGTAACACCAACGGTTCCCACAACCTCGTCTGGAAGAGAAGATAATGTAGCTTGAACAGCTTCCTCTGGCCTCAACTTACCCGATACAGCGAAGGCCCTGGATGAGGCATGAACAAAGAATTAAGTACAACATGCACACATCAAGAACAACAGTTCAAATGACTAGTGTGTAATATCTGTTGCAGATTAAGTTACCTGGAAAGGATCAAAAGTGAAGATAGTACAGAATGATTCAAAGATAAATCCAACCAATCTCGAAGCTGCATTAAAAAGTTTGCAACAGACAATTGGCAGTCGCTTCAGAATCAAGTATGTAAATTGTTACTTTTTATTTTTATTGGTTTGCTACTTTTGCCAAATCTCTCCCTCTCCCTGGCCGAGAGAGAGAGAGAGTGTGCGTGTGTGTGTTTGCACGCCTCGTATTCTTCTCTATCCTCAACTACGAATTCCTTAATTTTCAAAGTGCAATTCAAAAATTGAAAAGGCATGCCAAATAAGAGTAAAATAGAAACCTGCTGGTGCATTTCTTCAACCGAAAGCAATCCAAGCATGCCACGCTCTCTACAATCTTCTCGAAGTTCAGCTTCTGATAGAGACTCCACACCTTCTGCTTGGATTAACTTATCATCCGGTTTAATGCTAGCAGGAAAACAAAAATCGATAGACAAAAACATGGTGAGCAGCTGCATTCTAGTGCCTGAAGTCCAAAGCAATAACGTGCACGCTCAGTTCCAATTACTTAAAAAGCTCAGAGACCAAGATTGGTCGAGCACATATTTCATGGAATGCCCAATACACAGGTTTGAGATCAAAATCCACTCAAACTCATGTACTTGATGCTTCAATCAAAGGCTACAAAACTACTAGAATGATTAACTAATAGCTTTTAACACAAAAACATGTATCACCTTTGAAGCCTTTTTCGGAGCATACATCTTAAATAGGCATCCGGTCCAAAA
Organism: Artocarpus hirsutus; assembly: GCA_946598075.1. Classification (NCBI taxonomy): domain Eukaryota; kingdom Viridiplantae; phylum Streptophyta; class Magnoliopsida; order Rosales; family Moraceae; genus Artocarpus; species Artocarpus hirsutus. Next base: position 38,623 of record CAMOHE010026244.1, on the reverse strand, counting down.
GGGCTGATTTCCATTTATTTGCACATATTGACTAGTCGAGGCCTGAAAGCAACAAAAGCAATGAAAGCATAAAACTTGCAATCCTCTTTGCAGTGAAAAACTATTACAAATTTTTATGAGCAGGCATATAATAGTAACCCTAACCTGCTGATATTATCTAAGGTAAGTTCGTCATTAAACAACTTTGCAAAGCCCAAAATTTCCTCATTTGAAACTCAGCCACCCTTTCGAACCTGAGAATAGAACAAAGAGTAGTTGTATAACACAAAGGAGATTAATACGGAAAACAAAGGATAAAGAGCATTTAAACGAAACTCCTCACTTTGTTCAAAAACTCATCAAGATCTTTGGCTGTTCTTTTTATTTCTCCACTTCTTGAGTTTTGAACTTCCTTTGCCATTTCTTTGGCCGTGCCTTGGAGGAACTTAGCGTACTCTATCCTTGCCTTGAGTCTTCTTTTCAATGCTTCCTACACGTTATGCAATTAGAAGTGAAGAGAAATGGAAAGTGAAAACTTTACTCAAAGAGAGACTCAGGTAATTCTTTCAGTGTATGGGAGAGTTTGGCATGTGTATGGTAATAAAACATGTGAAAATGAAACTGTTGACGCACTTTGTGCAGATCCACATACACATATATCAGAGTCCACCAATGCATACGTTTTGCATGAGTGAAAGTATGCAAAAGATTATAACTAAATAACTAAATTTACTACCTGCTCTTTCATCTTGTCTTTAAGCGTTGATGGCAACATATTGGGGAATAATTTCAGGAATACTGGAAGCAGGAGTTCCATAAATGGTACAATGATAAAAACTGCAAAAGGAACTACCCTAAAAATATCAACAGTGGTTCGTGTTAGTTGTTGTCGTTCCCTTCTAGAGAGACTCTTTCCATCAGCAAGTTTTAATAACAATCTTGAACAGATTCTCACATCTGCCCATAGCAGCTTACAGCCTGACCAATAATGTTGCAAGGTCAAAATCCTCTTTCCAATGAATAAGCTTCTTTGCCCAGTCCTCCCTGCAAGAGAAATAACAAACAAAACAATAAGCAAATGCAATCATATAAATTTAAATTACACTGTTCGAAACAAAATGCATCATGTTGAGAGAGAATCTTACTTGCTCATAAAAGCTACTGCTTTCAAGGCGGGACCAATTCCTAAAAATGTGGCCCATACTCTTTGCAGAATGGAGTCAGCAACTTTTCGCTCTTGCAACTTTTTGGCCTTTGCTTTGGCTTTTGCTGTACTTAAACCTTCAACAGCTTGATCACATTCCTCCGGAGATGCTTCTTTCCTTTTCTTACTAACCAGTTCTTCATTTTCCTCATTATCACTGCCTACTTCCTGTTGCTTGGCTGCAGCTGTGGAAGCATTGCAAACAGACTGAAGCATCCATCTGATCCGCAAAGGAGAGGTAAAATCAGATCTTCTATTTCCCAAAGCCACAGCTGTACTTCCATAACATCCTTTTTAAAATTGTGCTATTCCTAATAGTTCCTGTAACTTCCCTTTTGTCACTGAAGTTCCATTTGGAGCCCTTACGTGACTATCATTTGTACAAGCAGATTCTAAATTGGGATGGAGAACCCGTGGCTCCAAATTATGAAAAGTATTCTCATTCCCCAGAATCTGGAAAGTTCGAATGGACCGGTAAGACGACTTCACGTAATCAGCAATAAATCTTCTCCTCCTCAAAATAGCTCTAAAAGCCATTGTTGAACTCCACACTCTTTACAAAAAGAAACACAAAAGCAATAAGCTGGTAAAAGCAAAACCTGCGCAAATCAAAATGACGAAAAAAAAAAAGATAAGAAAAACCATAACAAAAAAGTAACAATGAAATATCAGCTGCAAGAAGAAAATCAGAACATCAAACTATAGTCCCACTCCCACACAAAATATCTTCCTTCATAAGGAACGGAAATCACAATTCTGCTAAAGATAACTAGAAGCCAAAATAAAAAAAGAAAAATTGTCATGTTTTGAACCAAGTTTTTACATACATAAAGCATCCTATTCCTAAACAGATAATACATCTAGTAGTAAACGAAAGTTACCAATTTGCCCCTCCACCCATATTTACTTTTTTACCTTAACAGACTTTAGCCGTTGAGACGTTATTGATGTTTTTATTGTGGACTAATGAAATTTACCATCGGTGCTAAGTTACTAACCACTAAGAAGTGGGGTTTTGAGCGCCTCGTTACTAAAATTAAGCTTCCAAAAGCTATTCTATGACTTAGGCACAAGACAGATAAGGGGAAAACAAAAACACACACACACACAAAGAGAGATCACAATCATCAGAGTCAAAATGAGAATGAAAAGATTTTATTCCGACGTCGATCAGAAAAAGAGAGAAACTTAAAAAATTAAAGTTTCAATGGAACTCACGATTTCGTAGATAATATTGTAAAAAATACCAAAAGGAAAAAAAAAACTAAAATTGATTGACAATAATAATAAAAAAATATATATGGAGTCTTATAAACTCATAGATAAATTTGTAAAAAATACCAAAAGAATAAAAACTAAAATTGATTGACAATAGAAATTAAAAAATATATATATACGGAGCCTGTTAAATTCATAAAATTCTCAAGTTCATCAACCAAACCCTGGAATATTCAAAGTAAAAAATAAAAAAGTATAATGCCTTTGTTCCGACGTTAATCGAGGAAAAAAACTGCAGGTTCAACGGAACACATGGTTTTGTCGACAAATTTATCATGAAATAATTAAAAAAAAAAAAACTAATATTGGCAAAAAGAAGAAAAAAAAATCCAATATTGAGTCGCATAATATTGTGAAATTGATAAAGACATGGAAGGTGAAAGTGATGAAATGTTATGCATTTGAAAGAAGCAAAGTGAAAAGCACCAATCGACTTGCGTCAGAAATTGCAGAAATGATATAAAATTACAACAAGTGGTTCTTCGGAAGCAAAGCGGATCACATTACGATGAGAGAAAAAAAAACATCTCAACATCTAGCAAGAAGCTCGAATGAATAAGAGAAAAGGTGTACGGACTTACCACAACGAAGAACGATACGAACGGAACCAACTGTTCAAAGAAAGAGTTAAACGAGAGAGAAGAGAGAAACTGAAAATGAAAATGGAAATGAAAGGGTCTTTAATCTTTTCTTAAGCCCCAAGTCCAACGGTGAGGTTTTAGTTTTATTAGTAGTTTTAGTTTGAGTCATAGTCAGAGACACGGCGTAAGCCCATGGGACCACCAGACTAGAGAGAATATTTGGGTGCTTCGCGAGAGGATGTGCTATCGTCAGACGCCAAATCCCACCGTTGGATTATGTGGATGGGCCTCATGTTGTATAGCAAGATGACTGCCACGTTGACGCTCTTGTTTGGTTTAACGGATGTTTGGCAGATTGTGGTCTAAACTATTTTATTGGTTATAAACAATTTAAAGTTCTTACATGTTGCATGCTACAGTAACAATAAAAAAGAATCGCTATAGTGTAAAACTCTCACATATTACAATAAAAATAATTCTAACTAACAATTCTGACTATCTTACCAAACACCTATTAGTTGTCTTGCGACTTTTCTTTTCCTTATTTTTCTTCTATTTTATTTTATTTTTTTCCCTCTCTCAAAATTAGCCATATTAACTTACGTGTTGCCCAATCTACAGAATATAGCACACTGACGATTAAAATACATATTTCTATAGCACATGCTAAAAATTGATAAAGCTACAATTCCCTCCCTTCTATAATTGAAAAAATTCTCTAATTTTTTAATCAAAATTTATGAGGTGTTTAGCATGATGGTTAGAACTATTTTTACTGTAGCATGTAGAGCTTTAGACTGTATTAATTTTTTTTAATGGTTACTGTAGCATGTAAGAACTTTACATAGTTCATAATTAAGAAAGTGATAGAAACCACAACTGCCAAACATGGTATTAAAAAGCAATGTATAATTGCTACTAAAATGATTGTTAAATCTTACGTATCATTTGGTGCGCGTATTTAGAACGTATTTAAATGATTTTCAACCTATAAGTCCATAAAAACAAAAGTTTGATAAGCACAAATTCTAATTTAATTAGAATAGTGAGGACTGTTTAAAATGAGTTAATCTATCAGTTTTTAGAACTTGACTCCCCTAAGTTGTAACCGTTTTGAACTATTTTTCATCCAAAAAAACCAATCACATTCTTGTTTTCCTGCATAAACTATAGCTTTTTAAATACTAATTTTCGTTCAAAAGCTGATGAGACATTTTATTCTTTTTTTAAACTATTACACTCCAAACGCTAGTTCAAAATAGAGATTTTAAATGGGCCGGCCCAGCCTAGCCTAGCCTATTTAATTTAAGCCCAATCATTCCTGTGTTGCACCTAGGCCTACCCATTTATTTATCGTGCCATGCTAGACCCGATTTAGTTAATTTTTGTAGCATCAAGCCTAGCCTATGGTTCATTTATTAATGGGCTATGCTCGTGCCTGTATCAATATTCATGTTTTTTGTTGTACTTTTAGCTATTCATGTGTCTTTCTCCTACCTAATGTTAAATTTATAAAAAAAAATGAAAAAATTTACAAAAAAAATGAAAACATTTAATCGTAACCAAAATAATACATTATTGATAAAAAAAAATTGTTTTTTTAGGACAATAACTTTGTAAAATCTTGTATAGTGTTGTTTTCATTATTTAGTTTTCAATATAAATCAAAAAGGGTAAGTATATATTGTCAATTGACAATTTACCAACATGTATTGTCAATTGACAATTTACCAATAACAAAGAATCTATTTGATATTTTTTCTTTTTTAAATCTATTAGAAATTTAGAATTTTTTTATAAAAAATATAAATATATTAGTATTATTAGTTTTGAATTGCATATTTTAATCGTACTTATAATTAGACCCCAAGTGTTTTTTATGTGCTCATGCTCATAACAAGTTTTTACCATGCTATACTCTTAACATGCTTTATGTCCAAAAATTACACCAAACTCAACCCATTTAATAAGCTGGATGGGCTAAGCCTATTCAATAATGTGGTTCCACGCTTGTGCCAGCCCACTAGACTAGACCCCTTTTGAACTTTTAGTTCAAAATCATTTAAACCATATGGATCGAAACTATCAATTCAAACCATAATTTTCCAAATCATATCATTTCAAGCCTACAAGCCAAACAAATCCTTATTTTGTTCTGCGACTTTTAATAAGTCCCACAACGAGTCAATAATTCATAAAACAATCTCAAATTAATCCATAAAATTGATCGGTCTCAAATATATGAATTTGTATAATAATAATCGTTTCTCCCAACAATTGTTAAAATCTCAACGATTAAAGCATAGACTATGTACGACCTAGTAGAAGTTAATTTTGTAATTTTATATGTTACATCAAAACTTTCACGAAGGTCATGCATTTTTCCTTCCACATTGTAAGAGCCATATGTATAAAGCCGAATTTGGAACAACTAGAAATTGGGGGACTTGTTAGTTTTAACCCCAAAAAAAAAAAAAATGTAACCGCTCATGCAAATTTGAACAACCCAGAGTAGTTAAAAAAAATTAAAAAAAAACCAAAAAAAAAAGAAAAAAAAAAAGGTTTTTAATCCTGGCAACCTTGGAACGAAATGCATCATTTTATATTTATGGAACGCCACCATCAAAATTTCATGTTATTATTATTTGATGGAAAATAAGGTCACATTCAAAAAGAAATTGCAGGATAAAATGAATTCTTTGAAGCGTACACGATTACAAACAAACAAGCTTATACAACAAGAGCAAAACTGTTCCACACCGTTACACATAAAATTATAAAAAAAAAAAAAAACAAAAAAAAACAAAAGAACAAGGAACTGTTCCACCTCCTTTGACCTAAAAAAGATGGAGGGATGATAAACATTTCAAGTCCGAGTTCCAGATCCACCTGATGAGTCGTAGTACTGTACTCTCACACCCAATCAAGTTCAAAAGTAACAATGTGCAGTTCCTTCCCCCAATATTCCATCTATCTCTTCTCTTCTCTCACATAACTCAATGAGTGTCTCCTTTTATTTCCTGTGGTCCAATCGAATTATTACATGAATGAAACACCACTAATTTACCATTTTCTTTCTTTGGCAGTTAATCGACTTATTATTTACTCACCAAGGAAGCTTAAAAGTGTCTTTCCACCAACCCTGTTTGGAGCAATTTGAAACTATCTTGTCCAAACGTACTATAATTTCAGAAAAAGTTGGCCTCACAACAGGCTCTGGATCCCAACACTCCTCGATCAACCTGCATACATATCAGATATCTCATGCGATCATCATTATTCATTAAATGTCAAAGAGTTACTTTTTTAACTTAATAAATAAATATATATATATATATATATGACTGCCATACGAATTTGTTACTTTAGATCAATTTAGACATCAGATAACTGACTGACTAAAATTTCGTGTAGGAATCAAAGCATATGTGAATCAAAATGATTACCACACTTTCACGATTCACCCATGTAAACAGAAACACCACACCAAAACCAGGACTATCAAAGAAGCTGCTGTTGCAAAGTTAAATTTATAAGCCAACAGCAGCAGACGATCATCTAGGATGACATATCTAATACATTTATGATTTTGTTTTCAGTGCAAGACTTTCTGTCGAGTGTTGACTTCTAGCAAGTTAAGGGTGGACTTTCAGCTTTTTAGACTCGGGAATCCCGAGTAGAAAATTTAACCGGCACATAACTATAGTGAGATTGGTAACATGTTAAAGCGTGACTTACTCTTTTAGATCTGGAGGGTAACTTTTCGATTTGCCTTTAAAAGGCGGTTTACTTCTTTCTAAGCACATTATTTTCACTGCCTCTTCTGAAGGCTTGGGATGGAATGGCTGCATGCCCTCGATCATCTAGATCCATACAAAGAAAAAAACACTTAAATTCATTTCAAAAGTAACTCATATTTAACACTACAGTCACAACACAACAACTTATCAGGGAGGAAAAATAGATACATTGCAAAAGCTTACACCAAGAGCCCCAAAATCAGTAAACCTCATGATCACGTCTTAAAGTACCTCAAATAAGATCAGTCCGAAAGAATATGCGTCTACACTTCTGTCAAATATCTCATCTTTGTAAACCTCAGGTGCCATATATAAATCTGCGATCAATGAAGCAAAATCAATATATTACTTAGAGATTGTTAATTCTAGTAAACAGTAGACTTGCTTCGTTTACAAAGTTACAAGTATAAAGCAATGTAGATTATATTCTGTCACTGTTGTTCAATATAAAACAACAGCGACAAATTGATTGATCGCATTTGTTATGGGAAGGAATAATTTCAAAAGGGGCATAATGAATATTCAAAGATAGAGCAAGAAGACTTTCACCGATCAACCCAGTTTCTTCTCGTATTTCTAAAATAATGATGGTCAAAGCAAGAGTGTGTGCCAGTATATACAAGAACTTACTCGATGGGTCAACGTTACCCCCAGCCTGCGCTAGTTTTGCCTTATCAGGAGAAATCTTTGACAACCTTACCAAACCAAACCCAGCTACCTTCAACTGACCTCCACTATCCAGCAAAATATTTCTGGCACCTTACGAAAATTTTAAATATTAAAGAAGACTGCATTGTGATGAGGAAAAAATATAAACATATTTGTAGTTGCTGTAATCATCTAAATCAACTTTTGCATTTAGTTGTCTTACTTTGGCTTTAAATCACAGTGAATAATGGGTTCTGGTTTACATTCATGAAGATAATTCATGCCCCTGTTCACAAGAAATTATAACGTGAAACTTAAAATTGGGACAGGAATGTCAAGTTCAACTACAAGCCCGAGCACACGCGCGCATGCACACACAAAAAATAATAATAATAATAATAATAATAATGAAACCAGCAAAACACTTGCCTTGCAATGTCAAGAGCAAAGCGTAGGGCTTTAGATGGAGAAAGCCGTCCTTTCCTCTGAATATAGCTTCCCAAGTCACCCTAAAATATTACAATTAAGGAAAAAAGAGGTAAAGAAGTCATGCACGGTTAATGTGTTTGAATTTGTACGTTTTCCCAAGTAATAATGGGGGCCCTTTTGAAGTCAACCGATAATAATAACCCATAGACTGGCATGTAGCATTAAAGAAAGAAGGTGCATTATTTCAAGGTGTATACCCCAGTTGTTCATTTATAGCCAGACAACCAATATTGGACAGGACCGCTATATGAAACAGATTATCCAGACAGCAGCAAAGAATGCTCGCATAAGGTGTAAAAACAGATGGATGATAGGGCAAGAGAAAATGCTAATATACATATATATATAAATGCTTATGTACATATAAAAACACAGAGAGAGAGAGAGAGAGAGAGAGAGAGAGAGAGAGAGAGAGAGAGAGAGAGAGCACGTGAGTGCTTACTTTTGGATGATACTCTAAAACAATCATCATGGGCATATTCTGGGTCACAGCTCCAACAAACTGAACGACATTAGGATGTCGGACCTTTTCTAACAACGTAAGCTCATGTTTGAAGGCATTTCTGCCAAATAATAGAATGAAATCAGATGAATAATTGCATATATGTCATGCACGTAATTCACCAGTGGATTCTACAAGGTAATTTAAGCCAATTATACAGGAAGAAACCTTTTAAAATAACTTATGCAAAAACATCATCTACTTCGCTAAATACATAAAAGTTTTTCAGGAAATTACTTAATCCGTTATCAAGCATAAGCATGTCATATGCAAATAGTGGTATGTCATGTGAACATAACAGTGACTTTATCTCTAAATGCGTAATTGGTAGTTTTGAACATTTATAAAAATTGCACACTTCCATAAATCCACTAAAACCAAAAGAGAGAGATAGAGAGAGACGCACGTACATTTTATTTCTAAATCAAGATTAGAACTTACATGCTTTCAGGGTCTGAAGAGCTATTCTTATCCAGGATCTTTACAGCAACCTTTGTTCCATTCCACTTAGCCACTTGATATGTTCCCTACATAGATTAGACGACCAGATAGATTGATAATCCCTTTAAATTGAAAAGCACAAAGATGCGTGTATGTGTGTATGTGTGTCATAGTTCAAGTATGCAATGCTGAAGAGTTCATCGAAATTACAATTCTTTTAATCTTTTTCTTGATTCATTTTTATTAATAAAATGTAATGCTGCGGAAGAAAAAATATTAGCATGTATAATCTAACTTCAACCATGCTAAGCTTTTCTAAAGGCCATGCATGTGACCGCTCATTGTTTGCCTATAGTCAACAGAATAAGAAAAAGAATGAAACAACATTTTGCATCCTGAAAGCAGTTCAAGAATAACGGACCATCAAATGTATTTACTTAATTTTAAGTGAATCAAGTGCTAGCAAAAAAGCAGAAGAAAAGGAATAACCTTTGTGATACCATCACTCTTCCGGACGTGGAGCTCGAGCGGATTAAGCTCGTACTCTGGAACTTCTCGTGGGTTTGCAACAGCCATTGGTGTCTTCCTGGTTTTCTAATAATACGAATAATATCTGTATAAAACTTGATGCAAGAATAAATATTAGATTAGAAGCTTGAAAATAGGATAAATTATACCAGAACTTTGGCTCCACGGGCCCTCAAAATATTATAAACTTCTGTGTTTCCATAATACTTAGCATCAGCACCTGCCTGTCCAGATAAAGAGACATCTTTAGTCATATGAAAAAGTAGCAGAAGAAAAAAAACATTATTAACTGCGACAAAAATTATGCCAGGTTTTGACCTTTACTAGTCCCTTTATCTTCTTAACCGTAGATTAAGACCCAATAATCTTAGGACATGTAAATTCCTTCCTCTCTAACGTTTCATATACAACATTCTTAAATTTTTGCTCAGTCGCTTTAACTTGGATTATCTAGCTCAGTGCGTGCTCTTACAGCTAAGCGCATATGTAATTGACAATCAAAATATTGCCCTTTCCCATTAACAACTAAATCTTAATTCTCCAACTACACAAATGAAAAAATAAAATAAAATAAAATCTTTATTTTCTCGCCGTGAGAGAGATAGGCATCAGGAATTCAAATTTGACGATCGCTCTTCAGAAGAATGGAGTCAGGGAAAACAGGACGCTTTTAAGTAGAAGTAATTGGGAGATTAGTTATTGGTCGGTTAGGTTCTCCGAGATTTGCGGAGACAAGTGGCTGTCTAAATGACAGAAATTCTGTTTTCTGTTGTTCTAGTCTCTATGTATTAGCCTTTCTAATCTATTTTGTACAAACATCTGTAGTTGTACTCATTCAATAAAGAGCAATAACATCAGAGAATTCTCTCCACAACTTTCTTTCAAATTTTCTCTTTCTTGCAGTTTCTCTGCAAATGATGCTATCTCAAATTAGTTGGAAATAGAAAAATGTCAATTTGGTCTTCTTTCGAAGAGGGGAGAGAGAGATGTTAGTACCGTACTGCCCCAGCGATCGCGAGCATCAATATTGGCGCGGCGGCTGAGCAAGAGCTTGACGACCTCCACGTGGCCTTCGCAGGCGGCGATATGGAGGGCGGTGCGGCCGTCCAAATCGATGCTGTTGACGTCGATCCCTTCGTCGAGCAAGTCTTCGAGGCCTTGGGTGTCCCCTCGGCACGCCATGAACAGAAGCTGCATCGTGGAGTCCAGGTTCTCCGGCACCGTCAGCTGGCCGTCGTCGGTCGGACTACGGCGAATTGGATCGAGCGAGGATTGCCTGCCGAAGCTGAACCTGAGGTTGGTCTTCCTCGGGTCAAGAGACGACTGCCTCGTGAACTGCCGGCTCAGAGTCCGCCGGAGCGACCCCGTCGAGAACTGCCGCGATATCCCCCGCTTCAACTGCGCCGCTATGTTCTCCATACTCAAATTTTCTCCGCAAAACAAAAGGAAAAAAAACCAAAAATCAAAAATGAAAAATAAAAAATAAAAAAACTTGCGGGGCAAGGCTTTCAATTGAATTCAATTACGGAGGAGCATGATGCGAAATTTGTAGCTCGGATCGAGAGCGAGGCGAGAGCTAGCTCTCGATGCCGAAGCGAGGACCACCTACGGAGGAAAAGCAGGCAATTTGGATCAGGAAAATTGAAGGCTCGGACTTTGAGAGAGAGAGAGTCAAAAACAAAATAAAAAAACAAAGGATTACAGATGGATCAAAGCGAAGCGCATTGAAAGGGGAGAGAGAGAGGGAGGGAGAAAAAAGAGGAAAAATGAGAGAATAGGAGCATATGTAGAAGAGTATAAATAGAGGGATTGGAGACGTCAAATGAAAAGAGCGCAAGACAGAAAGAAAACTAGAGGACGGGGGCTGTGGTGGCCGTGCCCGAACACTTGTGCGCAAAGACCGTTATTTATAAATAAGCATCAAATCAAACTGGATTAATTATCTGCTTCTCTGATTTCAAAACGCGGCAAACTCTTAACACTAATCTCTACACTTGTTGATTCTTCCACTCATCTTTCGGTTCATTACATCTTTATTTAGGAATTTACACGCTAAACGTGTGCAGGTTCCATATGACAATTCAACGAAGATAACAACAACAACAAAAAAAAACAAAAATAATAAAAAAAAAAGCAGCCTAGGTATCAATCTCAAAATTGAATTATAAAAATTTGATAATTTAGATTTAAAACTACACGGCAGAAAGATAATTTTTTTTCTTCTTTTTAATATGACATTCCCTTAACTTCAGATAAATTTGTTTGTTGTTTTTAACTACAATAAGATCGGACTTTATTTGACTATAATTCAAGTAATTGAATCCTCTTGTCTTCCATTAGGAGTGAAGAGATTCTTGCTCTGAACTAATGGATTATCATTCCTAACCGAGTGTATAAAAATTTGGATCATGGCATTCATCAAAGCGCTTAGCAAGAATAGCTGGACAACAGAATAAAGATTTTTTAATTATTAAGGAATAAAGCAGTTTTATACAACCGGTAGAGAAGGTTAGCTTAGTCTTTGGATTAATATTTTAATATTTGATCTGTGATTATCTACATTAAAAATTTACAATACATAATACAAAATTACTTTTGATTATTAATCAAACAGTTAAAATATTAATCTAATAATTAAAACTGTAAAACAGTCTTTTTGCAATTAGAATTCCCTTGGTGTTATAAGGGAAATTCTTATAAATGGAAAGCGAAGGATGGACATTGATTGATATGAACAGTTCGTTGGAAAAGGTCAGCACGTAGCACCTCACTTAGAGTCACTCGCTCACTTGGTCTTTTTTTATCAGCTAGTGGGTGGCGTTTTAGGTGAGATAAAGGTTCCAAAAAGGTAATGAAATGGGATGATTGCTTCCTAATAATCTAAAAAGAAAATACTACGCTTGATTGTTAGATCACATGCATAATATATCAAAGTTAATACATATATTATGAAAAATTTGTGGTAGAGTTTAAATTATTTACGAAGTAATAATAACATTCTCCTACAACAAATCAATAAAATTACAAGTTTGTAACAAATTTAGGAAAGAACTTTCGTAACAATTTAACAAATGAAAGTGAGTTGAATGTTAATTATAAATTTTGGTTGACACAAGAGTATTAGTAAGCGACAAGTAGAAGAGTGAAAACAGATGCAGATCTCGTGAAGTGAAAGTTTAGGATTAGCGTCTAAACTCTAATCTATAGGAGTAGTAATGATTGTTGTTTTGTGATTACGCGGGAAAAGGACGTGGAATGGGGACCATCCATCTGAGTTTCTCTATTGAATCCAAACTAAACTTATTCGGGGATAGGGGTTGAAGTTGAACTGGTCAGTAGCCGGTTGCTTGCAGAGCGCCAGCGGGGAGGATATTCATTAATTGACACGTCTCAGACCACGCCACACTTGTCAGTTGTCACAACGCTAGCTTAGACACGCATGCTTATGGAGAAAGAGGAAGCTTCCCATCTCCAACACAACACTTGCATCAATATATATATATATATATATATATTAGATTACAGATTTCCCAATGAGTGTTCTTACTAGATTACGTGAGCCTTTCCTTTGCAGTTTTCATATTCTACGGAGAAGCGAGATGTCGGCTACGCGGCTTATGCTTGCTTCGCGTCCAATTTTTAAATATTTTATTATTATCATCGCTTATACAAGTGATAGTCTTACACTCATTCCATTACGAGGTCTAAGTTAAATCTTTAAATTAAGCATTATTATGTGCCTTATCTATAGCTTTCACACTACCCTGAATGGTGATTACAGTAATTTTTGTTAATGCTCTAAAAGTGTAGTGTTTAAACTTCCGCATCTTTTTTTTTTTTTCCTTAAAAAAACTTTGAATCACTCATTCAAGAAACTACAATCCAATAAAAAGAACCCGATTACTTTTGCATATTTGCAAATCTGAGAAGAACGAGTGAATATGGACAGGAAGAGTAAATCACCATCACCCGGACTGATTTTTCCAATTTCCTGTTGGGAGAAATTGTAATATATCGTCCATTTTAAATAAGTTGAATCTAAAGTCACATTTTTTATGATAGAAAAATAAAGAATTTTGATTCGGCATTGAGCACTGTGGCCGTGGAATTGTGACGTTGCGGCGCTGAGAGAGTAGAGCGCCCAACCATATATTGCCCATTTTGAATTGGTGTGACTTTGTGTTGTTTTAAGCCATTGTATCAATTGGTTTTTGTATGCTTTTATATAAAACTAAACACTTGCTGTCAACATATATATATATATATATATATATGTACATTTGTTATGGTAGTTATAGTAGTTATGTTATTTCATAAAAAAATACCTTTATATGAAAGGTTGCATGAATTACAAAAGGAGATTGGTCACTTTTTGGTTGTGTACAAGGATTTAAAGGTCTTAGGATACAACGACAAATGACGATGGCTTATGTAAGATTGAATACCTCCTCCGACGAACTTGAAACAGCAAAAGGCAAGCTCAACGAGCCCGTCTATGTCGTGAGTGCACACATTTGGCCCCTAACCCACCGGGGTCATGATTTGCACCCCTCCTGCGCGTGAGAGAACCTCTTAGGTACTACATCTTACCCAAGTACAAAAGTGCAACATCTTAAAAACCATATCAAACTTTAATGCCTAACTAATGTGTGACTCCACATTTAAGCCTTTTTCAACAAAATCTAAATGCCAATGGGCACATTTTGAACATCAATTTCTCAGTCACTCAATTACCATTTTGAGCATATAAACATATGATTTTGATATCCTCGTGACAGAGAATGCAAATCCGCTAAGACCCGTCACTTTAACAAAATGGGTTCCTATTTGGTAAAATCCTCTAACGCAAGTGTACATTGTCGATCAAGTAATAAAGTAATAATTATGAATATCGTCTCACAGGAACTATTGAATAATAACCTAATTAATTACTAAAATTAGACTAACCCTAAAATTTATCTAGCGGATTAAATGAAATTGATATAACTCAAAGCAAAATACTAAAATTAAAACTAAATTAAGAGAAATAATTGCATTGCATTTAAGAAATAAACCAATGAGACTAAAGCGTTAAGGCATCTGATTTTACCATAATCATTATATATGAATTTCATATAATTACGCACTCTGATTGACAATGCACATGTTATGGCAGAAATTTTCAGTTTATTTACTATCCTATCTCTAGGTATAACAAGCCTACTCAGTCTATTAACCCACTATATCTCTATGTGAATTTAAATAAACCTAAGTGCATTAAAATTTATAAATATTCCTGGTTTACAATGAGTCTTTTGGGTCATCTTATCATCGAAAGCCACATAAATAATATGGTATATCTCTATCCACATTTAATTCATGGTTATATGTTATATGAAACGTTTTCATATTCTCCCTTCTCAGTTTCAAACGTGCACATCAAATCATTTAAAAGGTAGCTAATCATTTAAAAGCTTTATACACAATAACATACAACTCACAAGAATAAAATCAATTATGGTGCATGAATAAATACGAAATTCACATCATCATGATTAGGCTACATCAGATCCTTAATTAAGAAAATTAGAACATAATTGAAAGAGAAATAAAAACTGAAATTTTAATTAGATCAAACATAAGGAGTTAGGAGAACAAGAAATTCTGTCACCAATCTCTAACTTCTTACTCCAAATTGCTTGAACGCACCTAAGGGAATTTCAACAATGCTCTAAAAATAAAACCCTAGATGTCCCTTGATAGTTCCTCACTTTTCTATTTATACCTTATCCCTAGGTTACCCTAAGACTTCCTTTTCAGCTTAGAAAATCACGCATCAGCATCACAATTTGTGCTGCGGCACTTTTTTCTAGCGCCGTAGCGCTGCATAAGTCCATCGTAGAGCCGTGGCCCTCCATTTCTAGCGTTGCGGCACTAATTCTCTACCCATACACTGGACGCCGTGGCTCTCCTTGCATTTTCTTTTGATTCCCTTGCTTGATTTTGTCCTCTTGCTCTTTTCTTGCCTTTTTCTTCAACCTTCATAAATTGAGGCAAACATTTATAAATATGACCATTTCAAGTGATTTCTCTCAAGAACTTAGCATTATTCACCAACTAAAGATGGCTAAATAACTTTATAGACTAGAGTTATCAGTTCCACTAAAATTAGGCCTCAAAATAGCTCCTTAAAATGGTTGTTAACCATTTTTTCCAACAATAAAACCCCAAGAAAAATAATCCTTTATGCCTCAAACCCAATGATATTTCTAGATTTTCCTTAATTCTCCTTTTTAGATTTCTAGCCATTCCATTTTCAACATTCTTAATCTATGCATTCAAAAAAAAAAAGTGTTTGGGAAACATGTTTCAACTATTATATATAAAGCTCTTACATGTTAGAGTGTAAAGTAAAACTATACTACACTGTAATGCTTTAACATGTTATAATGTTTAAATTTTAACTTCAGGTTTTGACTAAGCTCCCAGATGCTCTCTATTAGTGAATACATGATAGTGTGCTATAGATTAGGTTGTATTATATAATTATTTGTAGTTGGTTAGTATTGGATAATTATTTGTAGTCGGTTACTCTTTAGATAGTTATCTATAGTCAGTTACCTACTGTAATTGGATATAACTGCATTACTGCATGTGGTTGAATCGGTTGTATAACTGTGCATTATATATTGCCTAAGGGCCAATGGAATAATATCAGACCATTCATTTCTCATTCTCTTTCTTCTCTAATTTCTCTCTGCACTCCTTTATGGTGTCAGAGCTTATCTGATCTCATGATTTTTTTTTCATCCTTCTCCTAATTACTTCCATTGTTAATTGATCATGGTCTATGGCTTCCTCTTCTACTCTAGTTTCAATGATTTCTTCAAGTCAAATTATTCCTCCCTCAAGTTTCCCCAATCTTTCAACCAAACTTGATGGAAATAATTACAATCTTTGGCAACAGCTATTTCTCCCTCTTCTTGGGGCTTACGATCTTGATGAACTTGTTCTTGGCTTAGCCTCTCCTCCTCTAACTCACATTGATGTTGCAACCACAGATGGATCAATTTAGAAACTTCCTAATCCAGCATACAAAACATGGTATTCACGAGATCAACTAGCACTTTCTTGGATTCTTTTAAATGTCAACGATTCAGTTGCCATTTAAGTGATGAAACTTGCATATTCTTTTGTTGTGTGGGAACAATTGGAGAAAACCTGTATGGTCCACACCAATGCTCAACATGATTTTGTTGACATCTGAATGGCATTCGTTGCAAAAAGGTGATAAAACCAATGATAGAGTATCTGGTATATGCACAGGGACTACTCTACAAATTGTCTCTAGCAGGCATTTTAATTGAAACTCCAAGAGCATTGGAGCATGTTCTTAGTTGACTTAGATCAGATTGGGAAGCACTGATATGTGCTCTTTCTCCAACATTAAAGTCAACGACATTTGAAGATTTTCTGTAACACTTGCTATTTTTCATGTAACGGTTAATAATAGACATTTAACGATGTTAAGTATTTTTCCTTATGACAGAATGTTATTGACCATTTATTTAAGTATTATAATGGGTGACGATCACATGGAATTGATGTGCTAAAGATGTTCATGTCACTTATAATGTACACATGATAAATATTTAATATTTTATTTTTGGTATCTTTAAAGTGGCACTTTCGAATTCATTTTTTAGAATGGCATGCCGAAGGATTTAATCGGCAGGCCGAATGCAACTGATGAGAAATCAGCAAATAATTCTAAAATTTTGTGGCATTGACGATTAATTTAATTAGTTGGCAAAATTCTAAATAATTGATGTATTTTATCTCTTTTCTTATCCATGATTAGGGAAGGCTTGACTTTTTAAAAGAGAAGATTTGATTTTGTGATAAGGTTTCCTAATATGAAAATATAAGATTTGGTAGTTAGAGCAAATGTTGGACTTTTTCCTTATCTCACCCCACCCTACATGTATACCTCATCTTTTTAAAAGAAAATCTACTTCAAATATAGGGAAGATTACTTTCTTTTTACACCATTCTCCATTTACACACATATCACCCTCCCTCTCTCTCTAAAATCGTTTTTCTCTCTCCCTCTCTCTCTAAAGTTTTCTTAGACACTCTCTTCCTCTCTACACGTTTTCTTCTCCTTTTCTCCCTTATATTATTGCAAATATTTGAATGAAATATTGGGTTTTTGCTTAGGCTAATTCAAAGAAAGCTTGAGAAGAATTGTTTTGAGGTAAGAAACTTATTCTAGACTATTCCTAAAATTGTATTCTCTCTCTAATCTGACCCCCATAACTTTGTCTATGAATTTTCGTTTGCTCCAAAATTTTAGGATGATATTTATGTATATTTATATGATATTCCTCAAAATTTCATGCCATTTGGAATTTTCTACGTTAAGATATTAAATTTTTATTCTCCGCCACTCATGGTGTAATTGTTGTTGATCGGTAATGTTTCACAAAAAGGCAGTCTATGTTCAAGGGGCAAATGAATTGTATTTGAATGAAATTTTGTAGAAATATTCATACATATGTTAGGTTATGATCTAGAATTTCATGGTGATTTGATGAATATTTGATGAGTTCTTGAACTTTCTTTAAGATTAGGTTTTATGGCTGCCTATGTAGTGAATTCTGGACTTCTTGCATGTGTGACCTATTTGTATGACCAAACAAATTTATTTGTTAATGAAACTTTTTGTGGTACTGTATTTATATGTTAATAGGTTGTCATAAAAATTTTAGGGTCAAAGTAATTTTATTTCAATTGTTTGAGTATGATGATCGTGTGTTACTCACTGCCTTATGTATTTAAGGTTTATTTTGTCTTTGAATTTTAATGCATGTTTTGAATTGTTGAAAATTTATTTAAAGTTAAATTTTGGATATGTTATAGTTTTAGGTGTTTATTGTATGTAGGATTTTTATAAATTTATTTTAAGATATAGATAATTTATTTTATCAGTGTTCGTTAGGGTTGATCACTATTTTGTTATTGCTGGTAGTTTTTGTATTGTGGGTAGTGTGACTTATTTTAATTGTCTAATGAGATTTTTATTGCTAAAGAAAAATTAGGGTAATTCATATATATGTTAATTATGTCCTTGCAAAATTTAATGCCTTAATTGTATATGAATTGTGAGTTATTGAGTAATGAATACATAAGAGTCAGGCAGGTGTTAGTATTGCAACTTTTGCATGAATATTTATGAGTTAGTAAGTGTAATTGTGTTCTTAGATGGAAGTATGAATAAGGCTATATGGTTTTGGCTGATTTCATGAGAATGAAAGTTATTTTTATTTGTATATGGATGTATGACATGAACACAGCAACAAGTGAGCACATCGAGACCGCGGCGACATCATCTAAGATAAAGTTTAAGTAAGCAAGTCAAGTAAGTACATTCACACCTGCAACATGATAAAAGTTAACGAAAAAGTTTTGAGAATATGTTTTATGATAATTTTTAAGTTTGTTTTTACATGTTGTTTTCTCATAAAAACTCTTGTTGCAATAAGAAGGTTTAATGAATGTTTCAATGATGAGATATGTTAAAAGTATATCTATATATGTATCACTTAATTAAGTGTTGCATACCCTATGTTTCTGTTTATGTTTATGTCTATGTTTATGATGTCCAAAGTTGAACTTGTTATGTTTGGTTTGGGATTAGCTACCATTCTTCTCTTATAACGGCGCGCCTACGATGATGATGATGGTGCAACACTTGGGCCTTCAAAGATAAACTTAATGAAGTTTTAATATGGATAATGATAATAAAAGATATGTTCTATATGAAACTGTGCCAAGTGCACTATTATGTAAATGATGATTATGATTACAATGTTTCGTAAATGTGTTCATAAGATGTTTTAAGTTGTAAGATAAAAAAGTATACTTACTAAGGTTTTGCTTACTTTGTTTATGATCATGTTGCAGTTAAATATAAGAGGTCTATTGAATAGTTTGAGGGCAAGGACGGGCTTGTAAGCAAAGAACGATGGATTGAAACGGAAAAACACCAAGATAGAAAATTTTTAAAGTTTATGAACTATGTTTTATTTCTTTGTATGTTAAATTTCTATACTATTAAGTGAAAAGACTTGTTTTTACATTGTATTGATTTTGCAGAAGATCGGCCTGCCGACCTAAGTGTTTTAAAAGCCTGTTTTGTAGTGCCTCGGATGGCTTGCCGGTGGTTGAAGTTCGTACTGCCTGTCATGTTCGGCCTATCGATGTCCAAAATTCGACCTTTCGAACTGTTTGAACATATTTTCAAGTTTGTTTTTAATTTTATTTAAATTATGGTCTCATTGTTTTGGAATTGGTAAACTATTTAAAAATTTATATATATATATATATATATGAGTAGTTTTAATATATGACTGTATATTTATAAATGTTATAAAAAAATGTGTATGGATCCTAGAGATATCTTCATCAAATTATATTTTTAAATTTAAATAATTTATCTTAATTAATGATAACAAAGATAAATATAACGATATCGTGATGTCTGTAGAAGGGCGTTACATTTTGCGGTCCTTGTCACAAGTCTCGTCGTAAGCAAAGATCCTCCTCCGATACAATCTTTTCTGGTCTTCTACCTACTCCAGGTCAGCCAGTTGTTAATCTAGTGAGCACAGTTCGTTCTGGTCAGAATTCCAATCAGTTTGGTGGTGGAAGAGGCTACTCTGGACAACGTGGTAGAGGTGGATATGGACAGAGAGGTAGAGGTGGTAATGGTAATCAGAACAATTCTGTTCCTAATTCTCGAAACTCTACAATTTATCAACCATGTGATAAGCCTGGATATAAGGCACTTAAGTGCTATAGGAGATTTGATGTCTCTCTGCGTGCTTCTTCTCCTCCACGCAATGCACAGGCTAACAATGCTGTTGCAAGTGAATTTAATTGGTATCCAGATAGTGGAGCTACCCACCACGTGACTTCTGATTTCTCTAACATGCACATCTCACCACATACTACTTCTGATTCTCTGGTTATAGGTGATGGTTCAAGACTTCCTGTTCAGAATGTAGGTTTCACTTCTTTTCACACTCTCAAAGTTTCTTTTCATCTTTCTAACGTTCTTCATGTACCTAAAATCTCTAAAAACTTACTTTCTGTTTCTCAATTTACTACTGATAACATGTGTTATTTTGAATTTCACTCCACTTACTTTCTGATTAAGGATGCACGAACACATCAAACTCTTCTCAAAGGGGGGATTAGAGATGGCTTGTATTGCTTGCAATCTTCTACGGACTTGTGCTCTTCTACTCCTATGCAAATTTAGTGTCATCATCAATTGATTTTCAGACTTGGCATTGTCGTTTAGGTCATACTAGTTCACTTGTGTTGAAGAAAATTCAGTGGTGTTTGTCTGTTTTCAATGTAATTCCTGTACAAAATAAATGTACCGATTGTTCTATGCGTAAAAACTCTCTATGTTCTTTTCCATTGACTCAAAATCGTGTACACAAACCTTTGGAGTTAATTCATTCTGATATTTGGGGTGCTGCTCCTATTGTTTCAGCATCTGGACACTCTTATTACATTTCTTTTATTGATGATTATTGTAAATTCACATGGATATATTTTCTCAAAAACAGAGATAGTGATCATCTTGCTTCTATTTTTCACTAATTTTGTGTCTTGGTTGAAAATCAATTTGAATGCAAAATTAAAAATCTACAAACTGACGGTGCTAAAGAATATCTATCTTCCAATTTTCAAAATAATTCGATTCACAATGGCATCGTTCATAGAGTATCTTGTTCTCACATGCATCAACACAATGGTTCTGCCGAGCGTAAATATAGGCATATCGTTGATATGGGTCTTCCCTTGCTTTCTCATTCAAAATGTCCTTCCAAATTCTGGGATTATGCTTTTGAAACCTCTGTGTATATCATAAATCGGTTACCAACGCAAAACCTGTCATTCGCTTCTCCATTTGAGGTTCTGTTTCATAAAATTCCAGACTACCAATCTTTTCGAGTATTTAGTTGTCTATGCTTTCCTTATCTTCGTCCGTACAACAAAAATAAACTCCAATTTCATTCTGCCCCTTGTGGGTTTCTTGGTTATCTAAATGGCTATAAAGGATTTCATTGTCTTCATCCATCAACTGGTCGAGTCTTTATTTCTCCTAGTGTGTTGTTTCATGAGTCTTCATTCCCGTTTTCTTCAGACAAGTCTACAGGAGTTCAAGCTGTGCAATCTAGTTCTGGTTTGCCTTTTTTATTGAAAGGCTCATGTGTACTAACCACTTTTTCTCTAGCTTCCTCTGAACTTTGTGCATATATCTTGTTCTAATTCTTCAATTGATTACACCTGATTCTGACCCCTGTGTTACTTGCTCCTTCTGTTTTACAATCAGCCCCATCACAGCCACAAATAAGCCCTTCTCCAATATCACTTAACCATTCTACTTCCCCAACTCCTCCTTCTCAAATTCCTCAAGATAACTCAACCGACTCAATTCCTCCACAACCTGCGCTTCAACCTCATTCCATGACAACCCGTTCTCAAACAGAATCACTACCCCCTCCTCCTGCCCCCTGTTGTTCTCAAACCTTACTTGCTTTAAGTCAGGAATTTGAACCTTCTTCCTATTCCATTGCTCGGAAGGACAAACGTTGGTGTGATGCCATGAAAGAGGAATATAATGCTCTTATGGCCAATGGAACTTGGGGGTTGGTTCCACCTCCTTCTAATAAACATATTGTAGGTTCTAAGTGAATTTATCGGATTAAAAGGAGGTTTGATGGGTCTGTTGAATGCTTTAAAGCTCCGTTATTTGCTCAAGTCTATACACAACGGGTTGGCATTGATTTTGATGAGACTTTTAATCCAGTTATTAAGCCTGGGACCATTCGAACTATTTTGTCTTTGGCTATTTCTCATGGCTGGGAAATTAGACAACTAGATGTGAAAAATGCCTTTTTGCATGGTCACTTGAAGGAGGACGTATTTATGGCTCAACTAGTTGGTTTTGTTGATCCTAATTATCCTACACATGTAAGTAAGCTAAAGAAATCATTGTATGGTCTTAAGCAGGCTCCACGAGCATGGTTTTCTTGGTTAAGCTCCTACTTGTTATCTCTCTACTTCAGTCAATCCAAATCAGATTCTTCCTTGTTCATCTACGAGTCTACTACATGCACCATTTATTTTCTAATATATGAGGATGACATTTTGGTTGTAAGAAGCTCTAAATCTCATGTCTCTAAGTTGCTGCAGAAACTGAGTACTGAGTTCGCCATCAAAGATCTTGGTTTGGCTACTTTTTTTCTTGGAATTCAATTTTCAGACACTCCTAATGGTTTATTCTTATCTCAGCATAAATACATTCAAGATCTTTTGAAGAAGAGCAAAATGCTTGAAGCCAAAAGCTCACCTACTCCTGTGTCTGCTGGTTCTCAGCTGTCAGCTCGAGATGGCACACTTCTTCAAGATCCTTTCATGTACAGGTGTGTAGTTGGAAGCTTGCAGTATCTTTTGCTAACTCGACCAGATGTTACTCATGCTGTGACCTATGCATGTCAATTCATGCATAAGCGAACAGATAAACATTGGTCCTTAGTCAAACGAGTTCTTCGTTACGTGAAGGGTACTTTGCACATAGGCTTACATCTGTTCAAGTCTTCCAGCACAGCACTTCATGCATATTCTGATGCAGATTGCGGTGGAAATCCGGATGACAGGAGGTCTGTTAGCGGGTATGCGGTGTATTTGGGTCCAAATCTTCTGAGTTGGAGTTCTAAAAAGCAACATACAGAAGCCAGATCTAGTACTGAAGCGGAGTTTCAAGGCTTAGCAAATGTCACGGCTGAGATTGTGTGGTTGCAGAATCTGTTTGCTGAACTTGGTATGTCTCTTCCTGCTGTTCCTGTATTATGGTGTGATAATGTTAGCTCTATTTATCTTTCAGCTAATCCAGTGTATCATGCTCGAATGAAACATGTTGAACTTGACTTTCACTTCGTACGTGAACGTGTCTCTCGTCAACAGCTTCAAGTCAAATACATTGCATCTCAAGATCAAATTGCTGATATCTTTACCAAGGGATTAGCTGCATCTTGCTACATTAATCTTCGGTCCAAACTAAATGTCAGTTCAACGAACTGCCTTTAGTTTGTGGGGGGATATTAGTGAATACATGATAGTGTGCTGTAGATTAGGTTGTATTATATAATTATCTGTAGTGGGTTAGTATTGGATAATTATCTGTAGTCAGTTACTCTTTAGATAGTTATCTATAGTTGGTTACCCAACTGTAATTGGATATAACTGCATAACTGCATGTGGTTGAGTCGGTTGTATAACTGTACATTATATGTTGCCCAAGGGCTAATGGAATAATATCAGAGCATTCATTTCTCATTCTCTCTCTCTCGAATTTCTCGCTGCACTCCTTTACTCTCAAAGATCGTTAACCACTCTTTTTTTTCTTTTCCTCTTTAAGGAATAAAGAATAGGTGGGTTTTTTTTTTTCCTCTCCAAAAGGTTTCTATTTCACCTATAAAACACGATGATACAAGTGTATATAAAATCAAGAAAGCCAAGCTAAACTGCCGTTCTGATTCTGATAAAAGACCTATGTATATTGCCTCTTCAACATTCATATGGAGTTTTACACTTGGAGTCTTCAAATTTCCGAGTTGAAATGAACGCAAGATCTGAAATTAATGGACATGCATGTTTAACAATGTGCTTTTCCAAAAGCCTATACAACTAGGAATCAAAAAACAACACAGAACACTAGTTTTTGCGCATGAGAGGTCCAGTTTTGAGTAGTGTTTCCCAACTGCCCACTACTGCTGCTAGCTCTTAGCCTCTTGCCCTCACCTAGGCCATGAAGATGGTCAATTGACCAGTTGCCCTTCGTCCCAAACGTCGGTTTTAAAAATCCTCCTTCGTGAGCTTAATTCTTAGCCCTTTGGCCAGGATTAGACACCACGCCAACTGTGGCCCTTGAGCACGAAACAATATGGCCGCTTTAATTTTTGGCACCTGAAGGCAATTTTGATAGTTCCGAGGCATGCAAATCTTGATACCATGACATGTATTTTTATACATATGTATGTGAAGCGACGTCTGGTTCGTCATGCAAATGAACTAGTGCCTTTACCAGCCACATCTGCGGGAACACTAAAAACAAAAATGCTAAGCACTATACTTCAGTGGTAAATCTCAGGAAGCAAACTAAGATCATGCTGACTTTGAACATTATTAACATACTCTTGCCGGGTAAACTTGCCAGGAAAAGATTAAAAATTTTCCTTCTAGCCGGCAACGCGAAATTTCTTTTTCAAGCCTTTAAACCAGTTTTTAAGTGGACTTAACCTGAAAGTCAAGGTCTTTCGCCCAAAAAAAAAAAAAAAGAATTGATTTTAGGTGCACTTAATCTAAAATGTAAGATTTTTCGCAATCTCCTTTTCTTTTCCACAAAATGAAAAAAACAAAAAAAAGAGACGCTGGCATTCTCTTAATATCACAATTAAAGAAATAATAATTGAATGGGAAGGAAGCAGAAGTAAATGGGGGAGGGAGCGAGAGAGGTCACCTGAACTGATCTTACTGCCCACGGTGAAACCAGAGGGGCTCTTATAAATGCCAGACGAAGCTTCGCGAACCCTCCGCAGAGACATTTAATCAATTTTGATTCCAATAATCTCCCTCAGTTTCTGCACCCGCAAGCCTACACTGTCATCACTGCTGGACCTTGCCTATCTGATGCGCTCTCTCTCCTCTCTCCCACTTGATGGTGGAAAATAAATAAATAAATTTATTTATTTGTTTGCAAACGACGTCGTCTAGCTTCAATGTTGTTTCACCGTCATTTAAAAAAAAATAATTACAATAATTTCTGGTGTCGTTTTCTGGAAAGATATCGTTTTCTTATGTCGTTTTTGGGCAAGATGTCGCTGGATTAAAAAATATATGATGAAAAAAAAAAATAAAAGTCGTGGATGCAGAGAGGGACTAGGTTTGAGCAGAGAGAGACATTGACGTGGAAAGACGAAAGAGAGAGAAAGAAACAGGCATAATTAGGGGTTCCATTTCCAGGTGACACAATCTCGGACAGTCCGTCTCATTCTCAATGATCTCGTCTTCTTCTTCAATGGCCGCCATTTCTGCTCACTCCTCATCATCAATAATCTCTCCTTCGTCGGAGCCTGTTTTCTCCTTGTCCAGAAAAGCCTGGGGCTTCTGTTCAGCCTCTCAGCCCTCACTCTTCCGCCGCAACAAACTCGTCTTCTCTCCATGCGTACGATGCATCCAACTCAAGATCTCCGACGCCGCCAATTCCTCATCTCCTTCTTCCTCCTCCCTATTCAAGTACGCACCTCATATCCTCTACATCTCCATGGATATATGCACTGTTTGAGTATTAAAATAATATGGAATAATTAGGTGGCTTTTAATTCATCATAAAAAGAAGTAAATCAGTCAATGTGCTTGTTCTTCTTTTCTAATTATTCTTGTTTGAGATGATTTTCTTATATATATATATATATGATAGCTGGGAATGAATGCAGGGTGAGAAGGCATGCAATATCGGTGTTTGTTGGGGATGAAAGCGGAATGATAAATAGGATTGCGGGAGTCTTTGCAAGGAGAGGATATAATATCGAGTCGTTGGCTGTTGGTCTAAACAGAGACAAGGCACTCTTCACTATAGTTGTCTCTGGTACTCAAACCGTCTTGCAACAAGTTATTGACCAACTTAACAAGCTTGTCAATGTCTTGAAGGTTCTCTTTTGTTTTTCACTTCTTTTTCATTTTCCATGCCCAATATTTTGCACTGCACTGCTATTCACTTTTACCATTTTTAACCCCCCTTTTTTTTAACTTTTTCTTAATAGCAATCATTAGTTTTGTAATGTTCTGATAGAGAGAAGAACCTATGATTAGCTTTTTGGGAAATTTCAAAATGAACCATTTCAATGAAACTTTCAATTTCTTAATTTACTATTCCAAGTGCCACTTTTGGAATCTAACGATTGCTCACTCCAAATTTTTAATTACACAGCCTTATTGTGTTCTTTAATAGTTTTTTAATATCTTTATAACTAATATTACCTTTCACATATTATCTGATGAGCAGGTTGATGATATCTCTAATGAGCCCCAAGTAGAGCGTGAACTAATGCTCATTAAAGTCAATGCTTTACCACAGTACCGGGCTGAGGTGCTTTTATTTATTTATTTATTTTTTTTTTTGTGATGACAGAGTCGAATGTAATCATTAAACGCTGGTATATGCTTGCTGATTTTGAAATGTGTTTCTATTTTTCTTTTTGGTTTTGATTTTTCAGATCATGTGGTTGGTAGACATTTTCAGAGCAAAAATTGTTGATATCTCGGAACACTCTTTAACCATTGAGGTAACTAGCAGATTTTGGCATTGGTGAAATTTCTGACCATGACAAAATGCCTTTAGTAGAATGTCCAGCGCAATGGAACAGGGCTATGACAAAAAAAATACATACATACATACATACATACATACATATATATATATATGTATATATATTAGGAGTGAAGATGATCAATTACAATTCATGATGTATTGAAAGCCGCATAAATGAGATGGTACCCTGTATCTAGAGTGTCACTTTTATTTTTATTTTTATTTTTTAATGCTCGAAAGCTATGAATGCGCAATCATTTGATCCTCAGGTGACTGGAGATCCGGGGAAGATGGTTGCTTTGCAAAGAAATTTAAGCAAGTTTGGAATCAAAGAAATTGCCAGAACGGGAAAGGTTGGAACCTATAACAACATTAGTGAGATTGTTGCTGTTTGTTCTTTTTATACTTTGAGGTGGCTCTTTAAAGTTGTCTCTCTGGAAAATATGTAATCTCAAATCATCTGTTGTTCTGTTGCTAGATTGCCTTGAGGAGGGAAAAGTTGGGTGCTGCTGCTCCATTTTGGCGATATTCAGCAGCTTCATATCCTGATCTTGAAAGAACACCACCTGTTGATCCTCTTGCAGGGGTTGAAAGCAGATCAAACCATGAATCCAATGGATCTCTAGGGGTAGGCAGTGTCAATGGTTGTCATTGTGATATTCCTTTTTTTGTTTTTTTCACCCCCTCATCTACATGTATTTTTTTTTCAGGGTGATGTTTATCCTGTGGAGCCAGCCAAAGATTCTACTGTCAATCAGGTTCTCGATGCACATTGGGGTGTTCTCTATGACGAAGATGTAAGACCCAAAATCACCATTGTTGATTTATGAATTTTACATTTTTATGCTACCATCTTCTCAAGGTCGTATGAAACGTTATCACCGTTTCTAGTTATATTATCGTGCTCCCTTTGGCTGAAGACTTTTGTTTGCTGTATTTAGCGGTAAATGGCTAGATTGTAGAAATTCTGAATTTGGTTTCAAAACCTGGTTAATTTTATTGTGGTAACTGTTTCAATACAAATCACTGAAGATTTGAAATTCAGAATTGTCATGTAATCCACAAACACAATTATTAAACTAGTTTCAAGGAATAACTCCACTATTCTAATTCAGTTTTGTTATGTAATCCACAAACACATTTGTTAAACTAGTTTCAAGGAATAACTCCACTTTTCTTTTGAATGAAATTTTCACCGGGATAATTTTGTCACTCAATCTGGTATTTCATGTTTTATCTTTAAAGGTTTCTTGACTTCTTAATTTCAGAAAAGTGGTTTTCGATCACATACTTTATCCATTCTTGTAAATGATGCTCCCGGAGTTCTTTACATTGTGACGGGGGTTTTTGCTCGGAGGGGTTATAACATTCAGGTAATTTGCTTTGCTTCTTTATGTGTGTGAAATGGTTTTCTCTTCTTCCCCACCCAGCATTACCTTTCCGACACATGATGAATCTACATTTATTTCTTCTTATCAGAGTTTAGCTGTTGGCCATGCAGAAACTGAGGGCCTCTCTCGAATCACTACTGTTGTTCCTGGTACAGATGAATCGATTACGAAGTTAGTGCAGCAGCTTTATAAGCTTGTAGATGTTCATGAGGTGAGAATTCTTAGCTGTTAAAATGAGTGCATCAGTTAACTATCACGTTCGTTCATGTTTACGTCAGTGCCATGAGTTGAGAATGCATTAGTTCATAAGTCAGATACAGCATATTTGTCGAAACAATAGTAAATAGTATTGATATCATATTACATTTTTGTACGTATGCTGTGTTCTTATCATGCCACCCTGTTGTGCATTCCATACATGTCAAATACAACTTTTTTTTTTCTTTACCATATATTAATTTTCTTGTCTTTTGCTCATATTATTAATTCATAAAGTACGGCGTTAGTTGGAAAACGTGACATCTTACTGGTTTTCTAAATCCATTTGCCTTCTGAGTAGGTTTTCATTCTCGTAAGTTAACTGTTATGCAACTTGTGGTTCACTGACTCTGGTTAAATAATTTCCACCTTTGGCGTATGAGTGAAACTTTTTTTCTGGATCCATCTTCTGTTGAACTTTTTCTACGCAACTTGTGGTTCACTGACTCTGGTTAAAAATTTGCACCATTGGCATATGAGTGAAACTTTTTCTCTGGATCCATCTTCTGTTGAGCTTTTTCTACATAACTTGTGGTTCACCGACTCTGGTTAAAAAGTTTCCACCAGTGGCATATGAGTGAAACCTTTCTCTGGATCCTTCTTCTGTTGAACTTTTTTCTGCTAAAACCTCATGTACTTAGTGGCCACTGGCTAAGTGAGAGTTGAAAACTCCGGTTCAGGTACGGGATATTACACACTTGCCATTTGCTGAGCGGGAATTAGTGTTGATAAAGGTAGCTGTGAATGCATCTGCTCGGCGAGATGTTCTTGACATTGCCAACATATTCAGAGCAAAATCTGTCGATGTTTCAGACCATACATTAACTCTTGAGGTGAATCTACCTTTTCATTTATTATATATATTCAATACAAGTTATATTATGGTGGATTTTTCTTCTGGTAACGAACTTTTTGTTTCCGGACAAGTATCTTATGCATATGCAATTTCTCCTTCGCTGAAAGCTCAGTGAGGCAATTTAACTATTAATCGAAAATGAACCTTTTTGACTGATTTCTTATTCAACTATATATCAGCTTACGGGAGATTTGAACAAGGTCGTCGCACTACAGAGATTGTTAGAGCCGTATGGCATCTGCGAGGTTTGTGATTGCAATCTCTAACATTCAGCTGTGAGAATATTTTTGTAAGGCTTAGATAATGATTAGCGATTATGTCCGAGTTATTTTTTATTCAAAGTCCTGCTAGATGTCTTTACCACTTTGATTAGTCTTCAAGTAATTTACGAAGTTATTGGTCACAAATTTTAAGAAAATTTGTACCCATAAAATACGTGATTCATATGCTTTTCTAATAAATTTTGGCACCTCTTCCAGGTGGCACGAACGGGACGAATTGCATTGGTGCGTGAATCAGGTGTGGACTCTGAATATCTGCGGGGATATTCTTATCCTTTATAATCTCGCAGTGCTAAGTCGCGGCATTGAAAGCACAGGCGGATCTTGTTTCTTGTCCATAATCCACATGTGTGTGTGAATCAACTAAAACTGTTTCCTGAGAGTGATTTCATCTGTAAAGCTCGTGTGCTTGCAATTTTTGGTTGTTCTGTTCTTTATATACAAATCCATTGATATAGGAATTATTACCTACTCCCCCTAATTTCGCTCTTCTTGCAATGTACAAGCTCTTTCCCACAAATAAATAGTCTACTTGATATAACGGTGCTATTCGGAATTTGTTCGTTCTTAAAAGATCAAAGCTTCGCTGTCACTGTCTTCGTTCTTCGAGAAGAAATAACCATCTTCAAAAGAAGGGTTTTGTTTCCTTATGTTTTTTGTTCCTCGAATAATTTTTATGAACTAAATGTAAATCGCTTGCGTCCGCTCCAAGCTTCAACTGAAGTTTTGTTTCGAACGGTTTTGTTGGACTGCGATTCAACAAGTACACTACTGTAGAAAGTGTCACCGCCTGGAAGGTGTTTGGAAGTCCTTTCTCTTTTAATATTGTATTAGCCATCTTTATTACTGTTCTGTTTTTTATTTCTGTTACTCTATTTTGTTCAAAATTGGTTCAGATTAAGATTTTTAAATTAGTTTTTTTTTTTTTTCATTAAACCAGTGTGACTTCTTAAATGGATGGCATGTAACATGACGGGTATTTTTATTAACGTTTTAAAGTTTTAGGGTATACAGACTAGAGTTTCAGGTAAGATGATATAATTATCAAAGTTGAGTGTTTTGGGAATTAAAATTTATCCTTTCTTTTTTCATTGTTGGCCCCTTCAATGCCGTTTGTTTTTGCTTTTATTTTTTGTCGTTTGAATCATGTTCCATCATTTCTTGTTTATAAATTATTTAGGAGCAACATTTAAATTACAATTTGTAGTTGGTTAATTTGTAGTTCAAACTAATTATGCTTCAAGTGCTTCTTACAAAATTGGAATTGCTAGTCTTTGTCTTTGTAGTTTCAATCATTGGTTTCATTAATGTTTTTTAGTTGTGGTTCAATCATTGGTTTCCGATTAGATGCCATCGTTGGTTTCCAATTAGTTGCCATCGTGTTGTCATTTGTATTTTTTTTCAATTTTTAAATTTTAACTAGCCAAGATTAGACAAAAAATATATCAAAGAAAGAGAGAAAGAAACCGGGTTTATATAGAGAAGAATGAGAGAGACTCATTTTCTTTCGATGTGGGGCTCTTGATAGCTGACAATTTCAAAACTATAAAATTATAATAAATTCAAAGCCTTTATTGAATATCAAACATTTATTTTGCAAGGTGGTAGGCTGAAGGCATGAATACAACCTTGCATACCTCAGGTGCAATACCTCAATGTAGCCTCTCTTTTGTCATTATTTTTTGTCCCCATTTTTATTCTCCCAATATTGTCGTTTTTACATTTTCTTTTTGAAGAATCGTATATATTTGGGCATCGCCTTTCCATATTTTGTCGTCTGCTCTTCTTCTCCCACACTTTTTTCTGCCCATTTAATGTCTTTTACGTCGTCATCTGTTGTTGCTTGCGTCGTTCGATATCGTTTATAGCCACAATCGTCCATATCTTTCTTCTTTTTTTTTTTTGTTAGTGTTTTCCACCTTGCAGCCCTTTGTTGTGGTTTTCTTTTTAGTTGCATTGCTGTTTCTATCTCTTGTCGTTTTAACCATTTCTCGTTGTTTCTTCATGTTTCTGTCGTTTCCTAAATGTATTTCCAAATGTACGTGGACCCGTCCCATAAGACATGCCACATGTCCACCCAGCAATTTGTATATGAAACAAAGAGCTCTGAATTCACCATTTTGGTTTTAGACCAATGCCATTTTAAAACAAATCAAGACAGTTTTAACTTATTGGGAAGATGTTCCTTTCTATTCGAATGTTTACATGAAATAGACCCATCTTATTATTAGTTGTAGCCATAGTACTTGAAAGTGGACAAGTCTATTTTCCAAGGGAGCTGAGATCGAAGGGAGACATAATCAATCACGCGAAACCACAACCAACTGTTTTCCGACATTGCGACCAGAGAAGAGGCCAACGAGAGCTGCAGGGCCACTCTCGAGGCCTTCAGCTATGTCCTCCACATACTTAATGTTGTCTTGCCTAATATAAGGCAAAATGAATTCAAGAAACTTCGGGTAGAGGTGATAGTAATCACCAACCACGAAGCCTTCCATGCGAGCTCGTCGTATAATGAGCTGCATTAAGTTGTGTACCCCTTCAGGCTTCTCGAGGTTGTACTGTGAGATCATTCCACACACCGGAATTCGAGCATGCTCCCTCAAGTTCAGCAGCACAGCATCCAACATTTTCCCCCCAACATTCTCAAAGTAAATGTCAATACCTTCTGGGAAATACCTGCTAAATTTCACACGACAAAGCTGAAAAGATTTGTTCCCTTGGGATGTTTTTGTTAAGATCGAAAGAAAACAGAAAGGATGGAAATGTGTATATGTAACTTAGGTTAGAAAGGAAGGACCATTCTCTTGCTCTATTTGGTATGGAATCCCTTATACAATAGTTTCAACTTTAGAATAATCAAAACTTAAGATCCACGTAGGATTCCCAGACCCAATGCACTTTTTCTTCTAATCCCTCCGGTCAAACATTCAAAAGTCCTGAAGTCCACCCACTAATCCTCACACCTCTATCATTCCTTTCACCAATTGGCTACCAAACAAGCTCTTAAGCCTTATTGTCTCCTTTAATCTCACCCAACAAACAACCGTAAGTCTTATTATTTATTTCTCCATTAATCCTGCCACCTTTATCACGCTTTCAACTTTTCCTCCTTCAAGACAAGGCCTTAAGGCTTAAGCTTGTGAATAGATGAAAGTTCAATACCAGTCCGTGGGGAAGGCGAACAAAATATTGCAATAGAGTTGATTGAGTGACAACTTCCAATGAGAACCCACTTTTTGTATCATGTTGTAAATGCAGTCAAATCTTCATCTTGATATATATATATATATATATATATATATATATATAGACACACACACAAGATGGTGATGGTTATAACATAGATTAGTATCTGCTCACCTTTTCAAAGCTGCATCCAAGTTAGGCTCTTCTTTGTAGTTGAAAGCCTCGTCAAACCCGAATTTGTCCTTCAACAAATCCACCTAAGAAAAGAAAAGAAAAAAATTGTATTTTAAACGAAAGCAAGTAGAAGAAGTTTAGTGATTCATGAGACACCAACAATTTCGGTCAGACTTAGCAACATGATAGAAAATAAAAAAAATAAAAAAAAAAAAGTATTTGGCACATCCAGTTCAGTTGGTGATGAGAATCAAATTGTATCGAGAAATAGCATATTAAGTGGCTTCTTGAGATTGGAAATTGAGTATGACTTTAGTTGGTAGTAGGGGAAAAAAAAAAAAAAAAACCTTTTCTTTGCTTCCAGCGCTGCCAACAACATAGCAACCCAACAACTTAGCAAACTGGCCAACAAGCTGACCAACCGCTCCAGATGCGGCGGAAACATAGACATATTCTCCTTTCTTAGGAGAGCAAAGCTCATAAAAACCAACATAAGCAGTCATACCAGGCATACCTAATGATTTGCACAAAACATCAGGTTTTAGATATTTTAACATAAACTAAAATAAGGTGGTCTTGTCAGTCACTTTGTCATATAATAAATAAATAAATTAGAAACAAACTTACCAAGAATACCAGTATAGTAAGAGAGAGGAAGATCGGAGTGAAGAATCTTAAAGAGGCCCTGTGTTGTGTTGAGAATGGTGTATTCTTCCCAACCTGTGTACCCCCAAACCAAGTCCCCTTCTTTCAAGTTCGGATCCCCTGATTCCAACACTTTACACACTCCATACCCAATTATAGGCTGCATATTTAATTATGCAATTTCAGATCTAACTCAGTCACTATTTATATTTATATTCTTCATCCCATGTCAAAGTCACAGACTTTCTTGTACAAGAAATAAATAAAATAAATAAAGAGTTTCGAAAAATAAATAACAAACAAGACAGGGAGACTAACGGAAGCAGGTTTGAAGGAATCGACATAGGAGGAGGAAGTGTCGCGGTAGCTCATTCGGTTTCGCATGTAAGGATCGCAGGACAAGTAGAGATTCTTCAATAAAACCCCTTTCGAACGTTCTGGAAGCTTCAGCTTCAGTTTGGAAGTTGTGACAATCATGTCTGATTCCTTTGGAAATCCTCTCACGTATTCCTTCAGTATCACATGCTTGTTGCTCACTTCCGCCATTGCCGTCGATCACAATCGCTCTCTAGATCAGACAGTTTTTTGGTTTTTTTTTGTTTGGGTGGGGGGTGAGAACCAAGCAGAGAACGGCAGAGAACGAGGCAAGGCAAATGGACAAGTGGGGCCTTTTTTTAAAAGTAACTTTTTCAAAAAAAAAAAAAATTTATTTGTCCATTATTTTTTTATTTTTGTTTATAAATATCAAAAAATTAACTTTTTAAGTATCAAAATAATTTTAATTTTTTTTTTATTTTTATCATAGTTAAATTTATTTATTTGATAGATTTTTTTTTAAAAAAAAAAATTAAGACAATTTTGATGATAAAAAAAAATTTAATAAAAAAAATTATTTACTTAATTTTAAATTTTTTTAAACCTTTTTTTAAAATTTTGTCAAAGTTGTGGAATAGAAAAGGACAGCTTTGCTAACAGTAACATTACCGTGTTTCGTTTACATATTGATGATCCTGAAATTTATGAGGTTATTAATTTAACCATTTTTATTTTTTTTATTCACAAAAAAAAAAATCACCAGAGAGTATTTGGCGCCGCATATATCTCATTTTACAACGACATGATAATAAATTAATAAAATATAAATTAGCGGAGACGAACTTTATCTTTCACACGAACATTTATCCTTTATCCTTTATCATTTATCATTTATTTAATAATAATAATAACACAAAACCGCCTTCTTTCCTCAGGGACAAAAGAATAATAACAAAATCGGAACCAAAAAAAAATAATAATGGTAATAATAATATCATCAAACACAAGCCCTTGGGTTTTGTGGCACAAAAGGAGAGGCAGCATCAGATCCAGGTTTGTGAGGATTCAATTCCACACGTGTGTGTGATGAAGATTGGAGCATTAGCATTAAATATAATGATTAATGATGTACAACAATGCTTGTGGATTACTCGTATAATACATAAATTTACACATTGTTTTAGTCAATCTTTTATTTTGATATAAAAAATTCTCAAGATACTTTTAAAATAAAAATAAAATAACTTTAAAAACTTAAAAAAAAACTTTATACTAAAGTTTTTATCTTCAAAAATGTATAAAATGTCTTTAACAATAGGTGTTTTATGTGCTTTTATTTTTTTATTTTTTTAAGTTTTAATATTTTTTGTCTTTGATTTAAGGATAATTTGATTATTTTAAAAGTCAAAATCAACTGTTACTGAGGTAAGGTATAAATTTGTATATTGAATCTAATATAAACTTATATATTTGATGAGATCGAAAATTGAAGCTATAATTTTTGAATTAACCTAAACAAAGATATAAACAAATAAATATCCTATTAATTTACATTGAATGTATCAAGTTTCACTCAAAAGCAATACACAGTTTAGTTTCTGTTGAAAAAAAAAAAAAAAACCTTGATGTATCACGTCACTATTAAACATTTTATGAGCATGTTTGGTGTATAGGATTAAAAAGGATTGGATTAAAATAAATCTTAATACTTTATTTAGTAAAAACTTTAAAGGACCAGATTAGATAAGTTTTAATCCAATCCATGCTTCAATCCCCATAGAAGGGGATTAGATAATCCCTTGCTAAAGCATGAAACTAAACACAACCTTTGTACATTGTAAAAAAATTTCAAGGATATATATGCAAAATTTTATAAAATTTAGAGTCAAATTATAATTTTTTTAAAACTAAGGGTCAAAATGTAATTTTAATATAAATGAGTTTTTATGATTGCATTTTTGCCCCTCTAATTTAAAAAAATACAAAAAGGCCCCTACCTTAATTGCACAATATCAAACCTAGGATTGGATTGATTAAAATTTTATTATATTTTTTCGAATACATTCTAATCCTATCCTGTAAGTATATTTTATCCAATGTTATCCTATTTTATGTACCAAACAGGCTTTATTTGTATATGTACATCTATGTAAATATAAAGCCAGTGTTGGGGGTTTATTGAAAAAAAAAAAAGCCTAGGCTTGATGACTTATTTATTTTAGACTTAGGATTGGAGAATTTAAATTTAACAATTAGTTAGGTATGGAATTACCCCTACGCCATGCTTGCAGCTACTTTCCACAATTTGAGTTAGGATGACGTGGAGAATTTATTTAGTTAATTAAACCAAATTATTAATTAAAATCACCAATTAAATGATTTGGGTTATTGTGAAAAACGTGATAATTATAAAAAAACATTCTAAAATATTTATCATTATTTTAAAACAGTAAAACATAAAATAAAATGTTAAGATAATTAAACATAAGCCAGGCCCCACCGGACCCACAGTAGTGCACATACATAGTATCGACAATAAAATAATACATCACAGTCCAATAAGAAAGCTAGGTATGAAAATTATACATGTCTTGAATTAAATAAAGCAATAACCCAAAACAATGCTTCTACGACTTACTTGTTGCCTTGTTGCCTCCTTGTCGGTCCTAAGCTGCAATCTCCCTAGGGAAAAGGTTTAAAAAAAAACAGATAAAGAAAAGTGAGCAAAAGACTCAGTAGGACTAAGGGTTCGAAGAACACTTGATTGAATATAACATTTTATTATAGACAAGAGTTACAAAAATAAAAATTGAAATTCGTTAAATTTATACTTACCAACTTGCTCTTTTTCATCCAAATCTAATCTAGATTGAGCTTTGAAAACATTAAATCAAGGTTAGATCCGTTACAATGTAAGAATTATAAAACACCATAGGTAAACTCATAAAATTTATTCTTAACATTAATTCATTAGTCATCCGTAAAATTTAACTTATTATTTAATTCTTGGCAAAGCCATCATAATCACCATCATGGTGGCCTGGCTAGGTTTCAAGATTTGCCCCTAAGGTCACATTCTTCACGACTCGATCTCTATGGATAACATCATACTCTTTTATGTATTTATTATTATTTAAATCCTATGTTACCGAGTATACTTAATTACATTCGTTATTTGATTCATTATGAGCATTTCTTCTTAGGCAAGTTATAATAATAAAAGAAAATACTTGAGAAATTCATTTTAATCATTCCTAAAAAAAATTCAAATTAAAAGAAACCATTTTGTGGCCAAAAGCCCCTTTTCAAAATGTTTAAAGTGTTTTGTCATTTATTGAAAACAATTGAAGGGAATCTTTATGGCCAAAATCATTTAAAAACCTGACTACTAAAGAGAGGGGTAGAAGTCCTACCTTAATATTTAGCACCGCACTCAGCACCACTATTTCAATTCACTATACGTAAGCTCCATAGAACCCCGAACAACCTTAAACACAAACTAGGCTCATCAATATCTAACTTAAAGTACTTTTACATTACTATGCTACTTGATGGGGCCTTAGTGTGCCATTTATGTTCATAAAATCATATCATAAGGTTGGGCTCTTGATCAAGGTTTAAAACAGTGAAAATGGATGAAAAACAGTCATTTTCCTTGAAGTTCAATCGGCCTACTGGTCTTACAGCATCGGCCTGTCAAACTTTTTCAAGTTCGACCTACCGAACGTATGAGTCCGGCCTGCTAGACTCATGAATCTGACCTACCGAACTAGAAAATTTCAAAAAGTTTCAGATTTCGAGTCTCAACTTCCCGAGCTCAAAATCTCATTCTAAACTTATTTTCTCAATTCCCAAACATAAAAGACACTCATAGATGGTAGAAAAACATAATATAATACATTTAAACAAGTTTAAATAAGATTTTCATAGAAAATCTCAAAGCAATCCAAAATAGAAAAATAGGAAAAATGTGATTCAATCCGTTTTTTGTGAAATCAAATCTAGATTCGAGTTGTTTTGAGTTCCATTAACTTAAATTAAAGGCTTCCTAAGCTATAGAAACTTGGATTACAACTTTTGAAAGAAATTTAGAAAATTTAGAAAAAGTTTGAAAATTTGAAAAATAAACAGTTGGATTTGAACTTTAAATCAAGTTTATAATTGGCCAAACGTGTTCTCAAGCTTTCAATCTACCGAGAATCGAAGCTTGAGCCTTGATTTTGAATCAAAAATTGGGAGAAGGAAAGAGAGAAAGAGAGGGGAAGGGAGAGGGAGACGAGAGAGAGAGTATGAGAGTGAGAGAGAGAGTGTGAGAGAGTGAGGAGGAGAATGAGAGTGAGAGGGATATATATAGAGGGTAAAGGTGATTTTGCAAGGTAAGAACCATATTCCAACACATGGTCTTTTTTCTCAAAAAGGGACATATTAGACATTTGACAAATTGTTTTGTTTCATAATTCAAAACAACAATTACAGATAAAAATAATTAAGAGTGGTTTAAAATAATCAATAATAATTGAAAGTAACTTTAGTTTGAAAATATTGCAAAATAGTTAAATCAAGTTTAATTTGCATCATGGCACAATAATTCACCATTTACTCACTAGTCTCACTTAATTAAAATTGGGGTGTT
>CAMOHE010026240.1:0-12504 GCA_946598075.1 Artocarpus hirsutus | reverse complement strand
GTCTTTATTCATTATTATCCCAATAATAATGATCGACTAGGGATAATTAAGAATATAATTCAATTTTCACCTAAGAGTTTTACTATCAAGTCACATACATGATGACCTTAGGCAAAATTAACTATTCATAAAATAATAATGAAAAAAGAACTCGTAAGAAATAGAGAACAAAACAAGAGGGTCAAGAGACAACCAAGGACTCGACAAGATCAAAAAGGATGAACAAAACCACCACCAAGAAGGGAGTGGACAGGAAGGGCAAGTGCGAGCCGCAAAGGGGTTGTAGGCCATAGTTGTCATCAAAATATACTTTGAAAATATCCCTGACTAAACTGATCATACAATTGAGGGGAAGGACTACATTAGGTGGCTAAACAAAATGGCCCTCGGCCAATCTCACGGCCATACAAAGTGCTGTGAGTTTCACTAAGATGCGGGATATTTAATGGTTGACTACAAAGCTTTAGAACTAAGATCGTGGAAATACTAAAGAAAGGACACTTAAGGAAGTACCTTTTAGAACAAGGGAGACAGACCTATGGGCTAGACCGCGAGTAAAGCAGGTCGAGGAATCGACTAGCCTAAGAGAAAATGCCACCACCACCACCGGTCAGGAAGGTGATCGAAGCCATCTGTGTGGAGCTTAGTTTATATCAGACATTCCATTATCTAAATGAAGGCACACCAAAGAAGAGTGAGCTAGAGACCACTAGTTTAACAGTGGAAGAATTTACCATATCTTTCCTTAGCGACAAGACGTTGGGGCTGGATAGGCCACACGACGACGCTTTGGTGATCAAGCTCAATGTCACCAACTATAAAATCAAAAGAATACTTGTTGATAATGAAAGCTTAGTAGATATTTTTGTTTCTTTCAACATTGAAAGAAATGGACGTCGAAGAGAAGGAGGTAGCGAAGTCGACCACTACACTGGTGGGACTTAATGGGGAAGCCATTGCGATGTTGGGAAGGATTATGCTACCTATTATGTTTTTGGGGAAAATAGGATGACGAATTTTCTCATCATGGACTGCCCTTCTAGGTGCAACATGATCCTTAAGTGAATGTGGATACATTTAATGAAGCCACTCCTATCTACCTACCACCAACAAATCTGATTCCCAACAAAGCAAGGGGTACCAGAAATCCATAGGAGCCAAGACACGGTGAGGAGTTGCTATCTGACAGCACAAAGTAGAAGTGACCAGTGTTATAGCAACTATATATGAGCCCATCGAATGGGTTGAGCAATCAAGAGTGGGGGGAACCCGTACTTCAGTAGTTAGATGAGGTTTAGAATTAATTAATTAATTTTGCCGGTTATGGTTCCTTAGAGGTTAGATTATGTATCTAGGTTTTTTATATAATTAGATGGCAGTCTATAATCACCATCTAGGATTTCTTATTTTAATTTTAATTTGTAAAATTTGTATTGAAATAATTATTTGAAGTGAAGACAGATCTAGAAGATGAAGATGATTAGTGTTCTCTATTTTTTTTTTGTGTTTGTAAATTTTTATGTTTTTGAATTGTTGAAAAATAATTAAAAATTTTTGAAAAATATTTTTTTTTATAAAAGTTTGGAAAAATGTTGGTTTGACATCAGTCAGCAGGCCAGTTACCCATCATCGGTAGGCCAATAGTCATAGTTCGGCAGGCCAATAGTGGGCAGAATCGTTTTTAAAATAGTGCATTTTTCAATGTAGTTTTTATTTTGCTTTTGGAGAGAATTCTTAGAAACATGAAATTTTATGATAACCTAAAAAATAAATTTTTGATCTATATGAGATTGAATAATTGAAGACGGATGCCACATGAAGAAGGATACAACAAGAAGATACAAAATGAAGAATCAATATTATATTTCAATTGATCTTATATAATCTTTATTTTGTTTCTCTAGGATGGAACCATGATATTACAACTGTTTATTATATTGCTTGTAGCTTTGTATATTGCTTTGCTTGTTTACATTGTAATTTGCTTTACCATATATGTTCATAACATGCCATGTAGAATAGGGAGTGCCGCTCACTAAAAATTATTTATACATGTTAGCATAAAACCTAAAATATTTAGTGGGAGAAGATTTTCATAAAGAGGACGTAAGGCCTCCATCATTAGTCCATGGGTAACACATGGTCCCAAGGAAGAGATTTTATTATGTATCAAGTTGGATCTCCAAGAGGATAATTTGCTTTAGCATGGCTTATCATTGTTCACTCCAAGGTGGTGATTATAAACCATGTATAAAGTGGTTGAAACGATAATTATAAACTCAAGATTAATTTTATTATTAACCTCCCATAGAAGCTCTGTTAATAAAGTTAATAGCTAAAGAAAACGATTATTAGTATATGTCAGATTAGACAAGTCTTGGATAGCACATACTAATCAAGAGGGGATCCATGTTTCTAATATAATTTGGCAAGTCTCCCTAACACGGCTTGTTGAATTTTGAGTTAGGAATTATTGTTGTAAGGTTATGATATTCTCAAGGTTTTGACACATAAATACATTGTATGATTACTTGTTTCTATTATCTTACTAAACTGCTATTGAATGCTTGCTTATGTTTGATATATGAATCGTTATTGTAGATTAATATGTCTAAAAAAATTTTAATACTTGATAAAAACACATTAACTGACAAAAATTATAATGATTGGAGACGGTACCTAAATATTATCCTATTCTTTGAGAAACTAAAATTTGTGCTGACCACACCATGTCCTACTCTTACTGGTGAATCCACTTATAGATGGCATGAATAATGTACTACAGGCTCAACATGAGGATTGTGAGACTGCTATGTAGATCATGGATAATCTAGAAGACAAGTTTGGAGGCCAAGCCTTAACAAAATAGCAAGGGGCTCTTCGTAAACTCCTCAACTGCAAACAAAGACTAGGGACTCTTGTGAAGAAGCGTATGTGTTGGTCATGGGTTACCTCACTATGGCTCAAACCTATGGAGTTGACATCGATCTTGAGTCATAGATGACTGTGGTCTTTGACCTTCTAAGAAGTTCATCCCATTTAGAGCTTCATATAACTCGAGAAATAGATAAGATGTGACCTTAACTGAGCTAATAAAGTAGTTTTAGGACTTCAAAAATCTAATCAAGGAAGCTCCAACTAGTGGCGAGGCGAACTTGGCGACTACATCTGGTTCCAATCCTAACTCTAGGAATGAAAAGAAGCAAAATGCCATGAACGGGAAATCATCTATTTTGGTAAAAGGCAAGGATAAGAAGAAAAAGAAAAGGAACCTAAAGAAACTAAGGTGCCTCTTCTGTAGGAAGACTTGGCACATAAAAAATTACAAGGACTACCAACCAAAAGGAGGAAAGTGAAAACTTATGGCTGTTGAAACTTGTTTAATCAAAGAATCAAGAGGCACTAAAGTCATAGATTCTAGAGCAACTAATCATGTTTGTGCTTCTCTACAGGGATTCAAGGAAACGAGAAGTTTGCTACACAAGCACTTCACGTTTTG
This sequence comes from Artocarpus hirsutus, assembly GCA_946598075.1. Lineage (NCBI taxonomy): Eukaryota > Viridiplantae > Streptophyta > Magnoliopsida > Rosales > Moraceae > Artocarpus > Artocarpus hirsutus. Next base: position 9,005 of record CAMOHE010026240.1, on the reverse strand, counting down.
GATGGGCAATGGAACCTTTGCGTTAGTTGAAACAGTGGGAGACATCCATTTTTATTTTGATAGGTATAGGGGTTTAATTTTTAGAGATTGTTTTTATGTTCCTAAACTTAAAAGGAATTTAATTTCTGTCACTTGTTTATTTAAAGATTCTTATTTAATTTCTTTTAATAATAAATTTGTGATTCGTAAAAACAAATCTTTTATCTATAGTCGACGGATGTAAAACAAACTATATTTTATCAAACCTAAGAAGGACACATTGCTTAACACTAAGATTAACGATGACTCTAAGAGATTTAAAACTTGTCACTCTAATAAGACTTATATTTAGCACTTGCGATTAGATCATATTAGCCTACATAGGATTCAAAGGTTGGTAAAAGATAGACCTTTAGGTCATCTAGAAGTGGAATCTATACGACAATGTGAGTCTTGTTTGGAGGACAAAATGACCAAAAGACTATTCAAGTCTAAGGGCAATCGAGCCGAAGAGGTTCTAGAACTTATGCATAATGATGTTTGTGGTCCCATAAATATTAAGGCACGAGGAGGGTATGAGTATTTTGTCACTTTCATTGATGATCACGCAAGATATGGGCATGTCTGCCTAATGCAACATAAGAGCAAAACTTTTATTAAGTTCAAGGAGTTTTCAGCTGAACGAATAAGCTATTAGGTCAACCCATAAAGGCACTTTGATTCAATCGAGGTAGAGAATACCTCAACAATGAGTGTTTAAGACACTTATTAAAGAATGGGATTTTATCCCATTTGACTACACCAAGCAATTCGTAGTAGAATGGTATGGCTGAGAGAAGGAAAAGAACTTTATTAGACATGGTTAGGCCTATGATTAGTTATTTGATGTTGCCTTTATCTTTTTAGAGATATGCACTATAAAGCACATGTTATCTTTTGAACGATGTGTTAGACACGTATGCCCTAAGGAGTAAAAATTTAATATGTTTTTGGAGTCATTTTTATCAATAAAGAATTCATTTATTATTTATATGCCAAATCTTGTCCTCTTTATGTTCATATTTATTGAATGTATGTTAAGCAAACAATAGTCTAAGACTGTTGGTCTAAACCTTTAAGAATTGGGCATATGATGGACAGATTATGTGAAAGACATGATTCTTAAGGTGACAGTCTAAATCATAAGATCCGCAATCGAGAGAATAAAGTTAGGCACTTTATTCATGTAAAGATTATTATGTTGTCTATATCCCTATTGGGAGATGGTTTGTCTTGACCATCGGAGGTGAACTCCATGAATAGAAACATTGGCATGTTGTCATAGGTGATGATGTGTTAGATTAGGAAATAAAGTGAATTGATTTGGATTAATAATTCTGTCTTGGCAAATCGATTCACTTTAGACAATCATTTGTATTGTATCTTAATCTTGAGATGAATAATGAGCCCGTTGTCTTGACTTGTGTCTTTTGATGTACTAATGGGTGGCACCTACATCTTAACAGTGGTATGCATATCAGTACATTGGAGGTATGACTCTTGATAGCGTAGACCTATTATTCATAGATATGAAATCCATAGCTCCTCTTTAGGAATAATGATATCCTTTTATATGTGTTATCCTATAATAGAAAAACTAGAGCGCTTAACAATTTGGATACATAGGTGTAATTGAATGGTATACTATCTTTGGATGGTAAGATAATGAAACGTAAGATAAAAATAATTGGGAAGGCAAGACAGAACTTGTCCTTAAGCCAATTATAGATAATCCTATGGGGATACAATACACTATGATATGCCATAGAGACTTAGCTATACGAGCTTCGTAAATCTATATAGTTCGAGAGTGCAGCTCCAAGCTTTTAATGGAGTAGCGTTGGAGTTGATAATTATGAAATGTATATCTAGGATATTGGGTTTTATAATTATCGGGAGCTTGAACTATATAGGTCCATTTGGTCCCCTTTGCTGGCTCACAAAATCCTGTAACGATACAGCGTGTTTTTCTAATAATTGGTGACTGATGTCAGATTTATTATATTGGTTGAAATTCAAAAGAATCAAATAATTAATGTCTGTTTATTGGTTGAATTAATTTTGTGATGAAATTAATTCAAGATAAACTTGTTGAATTATTAGGATTGGATAATTCTTGTTTGTTTATTAGTTTATTTAATTTTGAATAAATTAAATCAATATAAACTTGTAGAATTATTACGAATTCATTTGTTTTCCTAGAGATTATTTCGATAAAGTTATTTTAAGATAACTTTTCTATTAGGTTATTTGAACTAAAACTGAGACTTTATCTTGTAGAATCTCGGGTGAAAAATAAAAGATTCGTTGAGATTTTTATCGGCAGTTTAGCATGCCGATCCTCAAGTTCGACCTGTCGATAGGGCAAGTTTGGCATGCCTATTAGACAAAACAACATGTCGATCGTGCGATAAAAAGATCACACGTTTTCATGTGGATTTCATCATATATAGATCTAAATTTGATTTTGATTCAAATTTTGAGGTATTTTCTAATAAGGATTGATTCTTGAACCCAACCTCTATAAAAAAGGAATGAGTCTTATTATTATTTAGATCAATTGAGAGATTAAGAGTGATACTCTACAAGTGAGATTTTGAAACTCCTTGAGAGCTCTTGTTCATAAATCACAAACATTAGCTTTGGGTTCTCTCAGTTAGTTAGAAAGAGAGTCACTTGGTGGGAGAGCTATACGTGTGAGCCCACACTTACTCAGATCATGGATAAAGAATAGCAAAGAATGCCAGTTGATTGAGGTCCTTTTAGGACGTTACTTCTCTTTACTAATTGTAGGAGCTTTTTGGCACACAAAGATTAGTAAGACCTGGTTAACTTATGCATATAGTATGTCAAATTTGTGTTTTTAGAAAATACTCTGATATAAAATTTTTAAAATTTCGTTGCATACTATTTTTCCAACAATTGGTATCAAAGACATGCTTTTTACATAAATTTACATGTTGTGATCATGCTATATATATAAATTTTGAGATCTTGATCTCTCCTATGTTTTAATTTAAATTTATAGAGAGTTTGCACCTATATAATTTTATGTTGTCATGGATTATATGGTGAATGTTTATTTATTAATTATGGTTGATTAAATTATTATTTAATTATTAATTAATTAATTAATTTATACCGGTTATGGTTCCTTAGAGGTTAGAATGTGTATGTAGGTTTTTCATGTAATTAGATGGTAGACTATCATCTTTGTTTAGGTATTATTATTTAATTTTAAATTTGTAAGAATTTTGTTATTAAATAATCATTCGGAGAAGACGGACCAAGAAGATGAATGATGGTGTTCCTAGGTAGTTCCTAAGTCTCTAATTTTATGTTTTTGAATTACTGAAAATAAAATTGATGAATTGCATTTAAAATTGTATTTTCTAGAAAGGGTGATTACTACTCGATCAGCATGCCAAACCCCCAGTTCTGTAGGTCAGGTGTGAGGTTCAGTAGGCTGTCAACGGGGCATAAATCAAGTGGCTCTAATGGCAGGCCAAACTTCAAGTTTAGTAGGCCAATCTGTCATGAATTAACAGGTCGATCTGTGATGATCGGTAGGCCGGTTGGTCATGACCACAGACCGATCACCCAAATCGGCCTGCCGATAGAGAGCTGGAAATTTTTTTAGAAAATGTTTAGTTTTTTTGTATAGTTTTAATTTTATTTTTGAGACAATTCTAAGAAACATTAAATTTGGATATGACTTAAAATTTGGAGTTTTTGATTCATATGGGATTAAAGACTTGAAGATGGGCATTACATGAAGAAGGATACAGCTTCAAGATTCAAGGTTGAAGAATCAATAAAATGTTTTGATTATTCTCTTATAATCTTTATTTTCTATTCTCTAGAGTGGAACCAAAATATTACGGTTATTTATTATTTTGCTTGTAGCTTTGTTTGATTGCTTTGCTTGTCTACATTATAATTTGATTTGCCATGTATATTGATAACATGTCGTATAGAATAGTGAGTGCCGCTCATATTAAAATTGTTCATGCATGTCTTTTAAAATAAAACCTTGATTTCAAAAGATTGAGTGGGAGAAAGTTTTCAAAGAGAGGACCTAAGGCCTCCATCGTTGGTCCATAGGAAGAACATGGTGGTCCCAACCCTTAGGAAGGGATTTCTATTATGTACTAGGTTGGATCTCCGAGAGGATAAGGTATTTTAGCATGATTTATGGTTACACACCCCTAGGTGGTGATTAAAAATCGTGGATAAAATATTGAAACGATGGTTATACACTAATGTTAATTCTATTATTAACCTCTCCTAAGAACTCTGTTAATAAAATTAATGGCCAAAGAAATAATTATTAATATATGCTAGATCATACGGGTCCTGGATGGCATATATTAATTAGGAGGGGATCTGTGTTCCTGATTGAATTTGGCATGACTCCCCTAGGAGCTTGTTGAATTATGAGTTAGGAATTATTTTTGTAAAGTTGTGATATTTTCAAGGTTTTGACACATAAACATATTTGTATGTTTTTACATGATTTTGTTATCTTACTAATTTATTATGATATATTTGCTTATGTTTGGTATATGATTCTTTAATGTAGATTAAAAATGTCTAAAAATGCTTTATCTCCAATACTTGACAAAAACCAATTAACTGGAAGGAATTATAATGATTGAAAATGGAACCTGGATGTCGTCTTCTCCGTTGAGAAACTGAAATTTGTGCTGACAACCCCTTATTATCTCGAGCCTATGGGAGATTCCACCAATGAGCAATTTCAAGCATATAATCACTGGAAAGATGCAAACAATCAAGCTCGCTGCTATGCTATGGCCAGCATGAATAATGTGCTACAAGCTCAACATGAAGATTATGAGACTACGAAGCAGATCTTGGAGAATTTTGAAGACATGTTTAGAGGCCAGGCCCTAACAAAGCGGCAAGGAGCACTTTGGAAACTCTTAAACTATAAGTAGAGGCCAGGGACATCTGTAAAGGTGCATATGATGTTGGTCACGGGTTACCTCACTGAGGCTTAAACCAATGGAGCCAACATCGATGCTGAAACTCAGATGACTATGGTCTTTGAGACTCTATCTAAGGAGTTTATTCCATTTAGAGCTACTTTTAATTTGAGCAATAGATGGGATATGTCCTTAACAGAATTAATGAAACAGTTACAGGAGTTCGAACTGCTGATTAGGGAGTCTTCTGATGGTGGCGAGGCCAATTTTGTGGCTACTTCTGGCTCCAATCCCAACTCTAGGAATGGAAAGAAACAACAGGCCAAAAATGGGAAGTCTTCTATTCCTACTAACAACAAGAGCACAAAAAAGAAGAAGAAAAACCCAAAGAAGCTTAAGTGCTTCTTCTACTAGAAGGTCAGGCACATTGAGAAACATTGTAAAGACTTCCTTTTCAAAGGAGGTAGGTATGATCTTTTGTATTTCGAAACTTGTTTAGTTTAGGAATCTAGTGGCATTTGGGTCACAGATTCTGGTGCAACTAATCATGTTTATGTTTCTCTATAAGGATTCAAAGAAACGAGAAGTCTGCTTCATGAAGACTTCACGCTTAGGATGGGCGATGGATCCTTGGTCTTAGCAGAAGCATTAGGTGACGTTCATCTTTATTTTAATAATTATAGGAATTTAATTTTGCGAGATTGTTTTTATGTTCTTAAATTTAAAAGGAATTTAATTTCTGTAGCTTGTTTATTTAAAGACTCCTATTTGGTTTCTTTTAATAATAAAGTGGTGATTTGTAAAAGCAAATCTTTTATCTGTTCTTGATGGATGCAAAATAATCTATATTTTATCAAACCTAAGATGGACTTACTACGTAATGCTGAGATGAATGATAATAACTCTAAAAGATTTAAAACTTCTCACTCTAATAAGACTTATCTTTGGCATCTACGCCTTGGTCATATTAACCTGAATAGGATTCAAAGGTTGAAAAGGGATAGACTTTTAAGTCACTTAAAGGTAGAATCTATACCTCAATGTGAATCTTGTTTAGAGGGCAAAATGACTAAAAGATCATTCAGGTCTAAGTGCAATAGGGCTGAAGTGGTTCGAGAACTTGTGCATAGTGATGTTTGTAGACCGATGAACACCCGGGCATGAGGAGGGTATGAGTACTTCGTCACTTTTATTGATGATTACTTAAGGTATGGGTATGTGTACATGATGCACCACAAAAGTGAAATGTTTGACAAGTTTAGGGAGTTTCAGGTTGAAGTGGAAAAGCAATTAGGTAGACCCATAAAGGTACTTCAATCCGATCGAGGTGGAGAATACCTTTCTAATGAGTTTCTAGGACACTTATAAGAGAATGAGATTTTATCCCATTTGATTGCACTGGGCACTCCGCAGTAGAATGACATAGCAGAGAGAAAGAATATGACTTTATTAGACATGGCAAGGTCCATGATGAGTTATTCATCATTGCCTTTATCCTTTTAGGGATATGCACTATAAACCGTATGTTATCTTTTGAACAACGTGCCTTCAAAATCAGTCCCTAAAACTCCTCACAACTTGTGGATGGGCAAAAAGACATCCTTAAACCATATTTGCATATGGGGATGTCTAGCTCATGTCCTGTTTAAGGATGCAAATAAGTTGGAAGCATGTTCAGAAGTTTACATATTTGTAGGATATCCAAAAGGGACTAAAGAGGGTTATTTCTATAATCCAAAGGAAAATAAAGTCATGGTTTGAACTATTACAATTTTCCTTGAGGACAGTTACATGAATGACTTTAAGCCTCGAAGCAAAATGGTGCTTGAGGAGTTAAGGAGTAATCCAATCACTCCAAAGGTTTCGAATGAAACCGTTCCAATCAGTGCAGAAAAACTAAACGAACCTAAATAACAACCTAAGGGGCTTCGGCGTAGTGGGAGGATTGGGAGTTAACATGAAAGGTATATGTTCAATGGGGAAGCCTTCTTGGTTAAACCAGATAAATATGATAGGTATCCTTATACTTACACAAAGGCTATGGAGGATGTTGATTCAAAACTCTAGACAGAGGCCATAAACATAGAGACGAAGTCTATGAACACTAATCAGGTCTAGGAGTTTATGGATCTTCCCGAAGGGGTAAAATTCATAGGGTGTAAGTGGATCTACAAGAGGAAAAGAAAAGTGCATGGAAAGATCAAAACCTTTAAGGCTAGACTGGTAGCTAAGGTTATACGCAAAAAAAAGGAATCGATTACGAGGAAACCCTTTCGCCTGTGGCCGTGCTTAAGTCCATCCAGATTCTCTTATCCATACCTGCCACTCTTGACTACGAGATTTGGCAGATGGATGTTAAGACGGCTTTTCTAAATGGCTATCTTGATGAGTCCATTTACATGAAACAACCAAATGGGTTCAAGGTAAAGGGTCAAGAGGATAAGGTTTGTAAGTTGCTAAAGTCAATTTATGGACTTAAGTAGGCTTGTAGTTCTTGGAACCTAAGATTTGATCAAGTGATCAAGACTTATGGGTTCTCACAAAATATAGATGAGCCATGTGTTTATAAATACATTAAGGATGGAAAGGTAGTTTTTCTACTGCTCTATGCAGATGACATTCTGTTAATTGGCAATGAATGATGGGGCGTTGTCATCGGTCAAATTATATTTAACCAAGCAGTTTGACATAAAGGACTTGGGTGAGGCTAATTTTGTTCTCGGTATCTAGATCTTTTGGGATAGGAAGAACAAAAATATAGCTTTGTCACAAGCCAGCCACATAGATTAAATTCTCAGGAGGTTTGCAATGAAGGATTCCAAGAAAGGTGGCCAACCATCTAGGTCTAAAATTACTCTTTCTAAGAAAGACTCTCCAAAATCTAAGGAAGAAAAAGAATACATGAAGAAGGTGCCTTATGATTCGGCAGTGGGTAGTCTCATGTATGCCGTGCTTTGCACACGATCGAATATCTGTTATGCGGTCGAGATTGTAAATCAATTTTAGGCAGATTTGGGGCAGAACCATTGGGTTGTGGTAAAGCATATTTTCAAGTACCTAAGAAGGACTCGAGGGTATATGCTTGTATATTTGGGCGAGGAATTAACTCCTTTAGGATATACTGACTCAGATTTTCAATCCTCTTTAGATTTGAGGAGATCGACTTTTGGGTTTGTGTTTACTCTAGGTGGCGATACCATCAGTTGGAAAAGTGTGAAGCAAGATTGCACTTTGGATTCAATGATGGAGGCCAAGTATGTGGCAGCCAGTGATGCTTTGAAAGAAGCAGTGTGGCTCCGCAAGTCCCATAGGGATCTTGAGGTAGTTCTTAGTATGGCTAAGGCAGTATCATTGTACTGTGATAACCATGCAGTGGTAGCTAATGTTGAGGAACCAACATTTCACAAGAAAAGTAAGCATATTGATAGGAAGTATCATGTGATAAAGGACTTCATCGAGGGTGGGCATGTCACGGTATGCACAATTGTGTCAAAGGACAATTTAGCTAATCCATTCACAAAGACACTTACTACGAGAGTATTTAGAGGCATGTGAAAGCTATGGGGATGCTAGATTTGTCATATATACTCACTTAGTGCAAGTGGGAGATTGTTAGATGTGTATGCCCTAAGAAGTAAAAATGTAATATGTTTTTAGAGACATTTTTATCAATAAAGAATTCATTTTTAAGTTCATATTTGTTGAATGTATGTTAAGCAAAACAATAGTCTGAGACTGTCTGTCTAAACCTTTAAGAATTCGGCATATGATGGATAGATTATGCGGAAGACAAGATTCTTAAGGTGACAATCTAAATCATAAGATCCGCAATCAAGGGAATAAAGTTGGGCACTTTATTCATGTAAAGATTGTTATGTTGTCAATATCCCTATTGGGAGATGGTTTGTCTTGACCCTTAGAGGTGAACTCTATGAATAGAAACATTGGCACATTGTCATAGGTGACGATGTGTTGGATCGGGACATAAAGTGAATTGATTTGGATTAATAATTCTATCTTGGCAAATCGATTCACTTTAGA
>CAMOHE010026239.1:17875-36173 GCA_946598075.1 Artocarpus hirsutus | reverse complement strand
TACTCCCCTTCTTAGATGCCATGAAGTCAGAAAACATGTGCATAATTCTTTTCTGTGAAAGTTCCATTAGATGTATGAGTAGGACACTTAATTAATACGTTCTAATTAAGGTAATATTATCTACTTTGATAGGTAATGAATAAAGAGCAATGAGAATTCTAAACTAATAATGGCTTATAGTTGATAGAAAATGCATATTGTCATTGCAGTGGATATAATTTGTATCTCTAGAAAGAATAAAGCTTGCTATGCTGAGGCTCCAGGTTTTGCCACTTCGCACAATATGGGTGCCAACAGGTTATTGCCATTGGCCCGTGCATGTTTCATAAAGTATCCAATATTGGATTGTTACATGCAAATGCAATCATACTTCCCATTCAAGAACAAGAACATTGATACTTTTTTGGTAATAATCTGTATGCATTGGACTTCGAATCGTTGTTTGCGATGTGTTAGTCTATTTGGAGAAGCATTATTATTAGATGCCATACCATAGCTTGAGCATTTTTCAGGTTCATGACATGGTTGATCTTAAGTTTTCATGGTGTCTGAGACAACATTCTCTCTCATAGTTAGTTACTCTTAAGTTTAATATTCCATGCACTATTTTAAGAGAGGATGGCCAATCTTTGCTCTTTTTTCAAATTTTTCCTATAAAACTTTGAAGTTGCCATAGGCCAACATCACCTGAATTTGTTAGCTAGCTGGTGGTGTGTTTTTTACACCTGGCTTTAAGTTGCTTAAACCCTCCTGTTACATCCTTCAGGGCTGGTTAGCTGCTCCTTGTTTTAGGTGGCAAGCAGATTTCAAGGTCAGGTTTTTATGTTTTTATGTCGCTGGTGTCAGATGAGAAGGAGAGAGGGCTAGTAACTTCTTGTCCGGTCTCAGTTTCATCACTGCTAACAAGACTGTTTTATGAAAAGATGCGATAAAAGTAGTAAACTTCCAAAAGCAATGCCCAAGATGCTGGAGTATCCCATCATTTGTACATTAGCTGGTTCAATTGTTTGCTTTGAAGAAACTAAATTTACTCAAAGTATTCTCTATTCGAAGCTCATGATATTCAAATTTAATGTTTATTACACATGGGTTCTGCAGATGTTATGCAGTGGCACTCCTTGAGGACAGAAAGTATTCTGCTCCCGCTCCGTATGGTGGATTTGCTTTTATGGCTGCTTGGGCTAGCTTGCTTTTTTAAGGATTTCTGTGTACCTCTTTTTGACTTTGACAGGTTCTCATAAGCTTTCTTGTCAAGAAGTCCACCCCCATTTTCCATGTGACAGTTTATGTTGTAAACAATTTCATTGTAATGTTATGTGACTTTACCGTCGACTAAACAAATTGAATGTATTCAGCATATGTCCTCTGATTTACAATGATCATCACCCTTGTCGTCACTACTATGTTTCCGAAGTTTTAATTTTTGATATTTAGTATCCTAAATTTGATAATCCTTGGCAATGCAGTCCGATCGCTAATGAACACCAACTAGTGGATGGTAATTACAGTCCAAGGGTTAAAAATTAGAAAGTTTATGGTCTGAACTTGCTAACTAATGAAAAGTTTCGGGTGCATTGAGCAAAAATTGCAGGGCGTTTTCATCCATTAATTGATGTTCGTTAAATGTTGGACACAACGGTATATAAATGCAGTGATGGTAACTAGGAGACAGAGAACCACAGCAGAACGTGACAGCTGTGTAATTCAAGAGTGAATTGTTACTCTGTTTGTTCGGAATAAGATATAGCTTTAACATTGCTTCTCTGCTTCCCCTTAAGTAGACATTGCATGTGACATCTCTTTCTTTCCGTTGTTCTTGTTCGTTAAATGGTAGTGTCAAAATAAAAGCATTCCTGTTGGTTTATTATGGTGCATCTTACCCTTTTGGAATGTGCTTGTCACAGAAGGTCCCAGTCACGAGCAGATATTCATCATGAGTAACGCAAACGATACTAATAACAATTGTGGCATCAGTTATTGAATCAGGTGTGTCTCGTCTGACTGGTGATTATTGGGAATTTATGAGAATTGACAATGGGTTTAGAGATTCAAGAGAGAGAAAAGGACCTTGTTAATTTAGTGTTTGGAAGTTGTAATCCGTTTGAACTTTGATTTCTTATAGTGGCGGGACTCTCTGCAAAAAAGTTAGAAAGTCAATAATATCAAAAAGCATAAACTCTTAGCGCGATATATGACACTGATGAGAGCAATTCTAATGCAATGCGCGCCAAATTAACCTAGTAAGGCCAAATTTTGACATCTGAATAAGTAAATTACGCTAAAACCATTGTCATTTTTGGCCTAAATTTAAATTTATTGTCCCCTTATGTTGTCCACATTGCTGTATGGAATCCAGAATCTCACCTTGGAATTTGCTGTTAGTGAAATCAATAAGTACAAGGAGTTCTTGGATTTTCTCATTGCGAACTTTTCTGTCTTTGATTGTTGTTGTGGTGCAATAGGTATGTTACTCTAGAGTTCACGTATGTACGGCTTCAAAACTTGATTGTGTCTTCATATAAGTAATTGCCATGTTGCTTAAATCAACAACATTCATGAAGTTACAGTTTTACAAGCATGCCAATGGCAATTTGCCTGTGAAATAAACTAATTATAATGATATTGATAACACAAACTTTGAAACTCAAAACTACAAGTTTTTCTTTTCTTCTCGTCACCTTGCTGCGCCACCTCTCCAAGGAGTCTTGTAGGCCAGAGTCCAGCGTCGCCTCTGGACGGGCTTCTGGAATCACATTGGCACTAGCAAGACATGCGTTTCTGAGCACATCTGGGAGTGGACAACTTTGAAGCTTGGTTGGCTTTGCGGAGTGTTGATCGGTGGAGGTGCAGAAGCATTTCTCTTTGTGGATGGGAGGCGTTTGGCGACTTGAAGATTGTGGATGGAGGTGGTGCGGCTCCTTACGGACTTGGATCTTTGAGTTGCACGGTGCTGTGGGTTCATAGAGGAGTCATCATTCTTGGTCGGCAAGATGAACGCCAGCAGTTAGCGTGGCGATGCAGCGATGCACAGGTGTTTCTGTGATTCTCCTTTGGCTTCCCTCCGGCTCGTCGTCGGCGCTGTGATTTCTACCTTCTTCCTTTGCAGAGGTCGCCCCATCTATAGATTACTCATAAGTGGTTATTCGGTTTTACGAATTTCATTTAGTGTATGTGTGTAATGCCTGTCGTTTTCTTCTATAGACACATTTATTAATTTAATGTCAAAATGTGATATTTTAAGTGCTATTATAATTTATGTTAAGTAAATTAACTTTTTATTTAGTAATATCGTAGGTGAAAGTCACGTTAAAACGACATGCTTAGGATGTTCATGTCAAAAAATGATGATAAGAATAAAGCATTTATTTCATTCAAAGAGTTCAAACTTGCTCTAAATTTATAATCTTTATAATGCTCTAGAGTTATGTATGTCCTAGAGTTATATTCTTCATGATGACATGAATTTTATTGTATATTTTCTTATATTTATAACATTTATGATGTTATGAAAATCATGTGTAACATTTTTATTATAGCGTCAAGAAACTCGATAATACAAGATGTCCAAAAGTATAATATGTAAATTAATATTTTTTTTGAAGTTATAGAAACAAATATTATTGTTATATATAAATAATTACGTATTATAATTATATTATATTATATTATGTTATATTATAATATATTTATTATATTATATATATGAACCGTCTAAACGTAAAAACCATGCAGTATAAAAGTAAACGATAATATAACCTTATCTATAAATGTATAATATATATTATAATATATATATATATATATACATGTATATGTATATATATATATATATATATATATATGATAAATACAGAAACGGCATTAGTGTTGGGACAAGAAAAAAAAAGGAAAAAAGAAAAGAAAAAAAAAGAAACTTAATTAGATTAGATTACACTTATTAAAAAAAAAAGGTAAACCTGATTAGATTAGGATTAGGGTTTTCTATACTCGTCTAATCTTTTCTCTCTTATAAACCTATAAATATATTTTAAGACCATTAAAGTTTTTATTCTCTTAATTTCTAGCCAAAGAAAATTATCTCTCTCACCCTCTCCCAAATTCAAGTTTATAAGCCTTCATCATCTTTCTAATCCTCAAAGCCAAGAATTCATTACTCTTATTTTCTTTCAAACCAAAGTAGAAGGAATTCTTTTTAGTGATTTTGTATGCAAGTCTTCGAATTTATTGAAGAAAATATGAGAATTTAAGGTATGGTTTAAAGGCTTTCATGATTTTGAATTTTTATGATTGATATATATTGTTTTGTGACAAACTTTGTTAGAAAATTGTTCTTTTATATTGTGACTATGTATGCATGTATGTTTGTATGAAAAATAAATTATTTTATTTATTACTTTGATTATAACAATGTTATTTTATGGTTGACAGTATTTATGTGCATATTATATTATGAAATTTTATGAAAATAAGGTTTTGTTGTTGAAGTATGATATGAGAATTTTAGAGTTTTCGGTTAGTCGATAACGTTGCTGGTAATGTTTTGAAAAACAAATGATTTTATTTTGTTATGATTCTTAGATATGATGTGTATATATATGTTAGGGATATCTGAGATTTTTTATAAATTTTCGTTCAAAATATTTTTAAGGTTATGAGCTTTCAATCAAACACTACTCGCAAAATTTTATTTATCGGCAGATTTGTATTTGTGTTTTGTAGAGTCCGTTTTATAGGTCAAAAAGTGTCTTCTGATTTTGTGAAAAATTATGAATCATTGTTGATATGTTAAATTGTTTGTAAATATTTAGCTTCATATTCTTATTATATTTTAAGATAAAAATCATTGATTGCCAAGTACTCAGTAGTTAAAAATATCTGCCTGATATCCTCTATGTAATTTATGAGATGATAAATCATACTTTTTAAATTTGTTTTGCATTATTTATTATTTTTCTAACTTTTATTTATATGTTGAGCATGTCACATAAAAATTTCAGAAGCATATCATGCATATTTGATTTTATAAAAATATTTGAATGAAATGTGTTTGCTGTTTAGCATATCTGCTGTCAATATTAACTCTGAATTTGAACGTGTATTTTGAATTAGTCTAAATTTATTTGGAGCTAAATTTTGAATATCTATGATTTTATGTGTTTATTATGTGTCATAATTTTTATAGATTATCTTATGGCATAAATAATTTAATACATAAGTTTTAATTAGGACTGCTCACTGCTCAGGCTTTACTAGAAGATTTTGTATTTCTGATTATGTGATTTATTTAAATTACCAAATGAAATTTTTATGGCTAAAGAAAAATCTGAGAGTTATATATATGCTTTAACTTTATTTCTGCAAATTTTCATGCTATAGTTGAATGCGAATTGAAATATATAGGTGTAGACGGTGGATTTACAATTAAATGATGGAATTCTATATTGAGTTGTTTAGGAACTTGGGCCCTCAAATCACCATTAAATGAATCTATTAGCTCAATTTTATATGCAAAATTAGAGTGAAATAAACAAAATAAAGCTGTAATAAGAATGACACGTGGAATTTATAGTGGTTCACTCTGTTAATAAAGAGCTACGTCCATTGTAATTCACTATGGTGTTCAGAGTACAAATTACAAGAGAGTAGAAAGAAAATGAGAAAGCAAATGGGCAGAGTTTCAGTATCTGTTTGCATGTCTGTCCCCTTTTACAATGAAGCAACCATCCTTTATATAGAGGATGAAGGAGAAACGTAACTCCCAACCATCTGGCGGAGTGGGACAGCACATGTAAATAACTGTAATAGTAGGACATGTGTTGATTGGTGATAGGCTGCAAAAATCACGCCTCCCCCATGTTTTGGTCCACGATTAGATGTGTTATAATCGTCAATTTGTGCTAATCAACTGTCAACTCGAGATGATCGATCCGATCGAACGAAGACTTTGAAAAACGAGCGTAAATTATCCCAAACGATAAACGAAATGTCTCCAAACATAGTAATTGAACCAATCAAACCTTACAAACGGCTAATTTGATCGGGCTGATTTCTTCGATCCATTCAGTCATCTTATTAGGCCACGCGGGCTTGCTAGCAATTTGGGCCTGACTAAATTGCACCCAAAAGTTAGCCCCCCACTCCTTAGTCGATGTATGGACTATAGGAGTGAAAAAAGGCCAGGCCTTGATCCAACGACATGTCACCTTGATTGATATCTTGTATTTGGGCTTGAATCATTACCTTTCCTTAGGAAATCGTGATACTTAATTACCTACAACACGTGTCATCACGCAATCGGCAGCCCCTAAAATATCACTGCAATGCTGACGCATACGTCTGATTCAAAAGGACACCGCCTTGGTTTGAGCAGAAACTCTAAAAGACGCGTATCCCTAGCCCTTGGTTCAAAGGGTTTTGAATCAATTCTAGCTATCGATCTGGTACCCTCGAGTAGTATATAACTCACATTTTCTCTCATCTCTTCATTCCATTTTCTCTCACTTCAAACTCAAGGCCATTTTCCCTCTGTTCCTCAATTTTTTCATGATTTTCAGGCAAGATTTTCTTCTTCTCTTCTAATTTTCTTGTGATTTTCTTTCTGCAATCTTTTTTTTCTCCCAATTTTGAGCATTTTGATGTCAAACATGCCTCATTTTGCGAGAAAATCAGGCATTGCTGGACCTGTTTGGTTGTTGCGAGTCTAGAACAATCATGAACAGTTATAACCTCTCCAAATTTTAGGATCCTTTGGCTTTTTTATCTCCAAAACCCAGATTTCTTCTGGTAGTCTTGTTTCTATAAAAATGTCAAAGGCAGTCATCATTGACTCAAGCTCCAGCAGCGGTAAGGACCCCTGGTCGAGCAGCGACAAAAGGGAAGTCGATGAAATGATTCGACAACAATTAATGATCGAATCGACTATAAGAATTAATGGAGCTAGGATAAGCGACGAGATGACAAACTAAGAAGTAGAACGAAACAAACCAGCAGGACCATCGAGGATGGTCAACGACATCAAACCGATCGAAAGGAGGAAGTACATTTCCCCAACCAAAGGAGTGTAATTTTTCACAAAGAATCCAAAGTCCATTTTGAAAGAAGGGGATTTACAGACGATTAAATCAAAGTACGAAATCCCATCCTCGGTCGAAATACATCTGCCTTATCCAGGGGAGCTAGCAGATACATAAAACAATAACTGATATTGTGTGTACACCAAATGATTTGAACTTGGCCTTCGACTGCTGATCCTGGAGTTTATGATCGAGATAATCAGCCACTTCTACATTTCTATGATTCAGCTTATACCGAATGGGGTCCGACTGCTTATTGTCCTTATGGTTTTGATAGAGGATGCTAGAATCGATTTTGACATATACGATTTCCTCAGGTGATACTATCTGAAGCCAAATAGCAAGAATTTGGGCCGCTTCTGCTTCGTGTACAGGCAGTTGAAGCAGCTCATAATAGAGTTTGTAAACACTGATAGGCACTAGGACGAGCGATACTTTTTTATGTCTATTAACCACGATTCCTTCGAATTAACAGCTCGATTTCCTTTCCCATTCATTTTTGGTCATATTGGTAAGTATTATTGCTTTTCATATTTCAAGCAGTAATTCCAACTAATCATAAGCAATCTCTTTCCTTGCAGATTACGAATTGAATCATCCAGCTCCAATCAACGAAAGGTTCCAAGCGAGGTTGGATGCATTACTAGCTCTAAAAGGACAGACTTGGGCAAAAATCTCATAGCCCGATCGACTCGGGAGGTCCTCGATTTAGAAGCGATTTAAAGAAATCCCCATAGGTATTCCTATTCGATTTCCCAAATGAGTCGATTGGGTCTTTGTATGCTATGGTGTACTTCAGTGGCTGTACGGTCTGTTAAAATATATTACCCCTTTATCTAACGAGGACGTTCATCTCGCAGAAGTCGCATTGTCGGCCATAAAGGTAACACTGTCCTCAATAAGAGAGATGCAAAAGAAGAGAATCGAAGACAAAGCAGCGAAGAAAAAGAGGAGCGATACTGGCAAACCATCAGTATAAAAAGAAGTGACTCCTCCAGTCACTTCATCGGATCTTCCTCCACCTCCCCTTTTTGACATTCAACCCCCACCATCGAAGAAAAGAAAGAGTGGTGAGGCTTCAGCTAAGACAAGGACGTCGAACAAAGAGTTCGTGAAAAGACCTTTCATGTTCCAAAGGACGTCAGCATAATAGAAGATAAGGAGGTTGCGACTAAAGCGGTCGTAAATTTTTACTTTGACAAAGACAAGGAGCGTCTTGGTGGGAAGCCATTCGCTTAGTTCTACAATGAATCGGCTGCAGCAATGGGACAGGTAAATTTTTGAAACATGTGCAATACTATCAATTTCGATCGTATCCTGAAACATGTGCAATACTATCGATTGCGATCGTATCCTTCCATACTAAGATTCCATCATGCAGGCACTTCTACTTTATAACCTCTTCGTGAATAAGGCTGCTCACAAGTACGAGCAAGAGCTTCTGAGGAATAGGGAGCTCGGAGAGGAGCTAAAGAGGATGAGAATGGAGGGAGAGAGATAACAAAAAGAGCTTAATGATGCGGCTGATGCATTAAACAGGTTGAACGAAAAGGTACTGAACTTGTCCTACAGCCTTTGACTTTCCAGGGAAGAAGTTGATGAGTTGAGGAAGACTATGGCTATGAAAGACAAGGACATTGAAGAAATTAAGGAGTAGTTGCTCGAGGTCCACGGCACTTCTTCCTTCAAGGCATGACTTGAGACCTTGTTAGAATTCAAGTCAGGCCAACTCAGCGTCGAAGCGATCGATGAAGGATTAAGGAATTGCAAGAGTTACTGTCCCAAGATGATTTGACTGCTCAGGTCATAGCTAAAGGCAAATCGGTTCACCATGACATTCCCACCAATCCTATTGCCCTTGAGCCAAGTATCGTTTCGATGTTAAGTGGCGAAGTCGCGAAGCCCTCAATTGTCGAGTTGACTGAGGGTGAAAATGCTTAACTTGTGGAGGGAGGAGATTCTTGATTCTATTGTTTTTACATTTGAATTGTCATTTTTGTTTTGTCTGTACCGAACATTTTATTCCAATGAATTGAACTTCAAATCTCAAATTCAACTTTTCCAATTCAATAGTAGACTAACAATGCTTTTATCCTGTATGCAACGATCAATCACTTGGTTAATCAGAAAGTAACTAAACCAATAATACGCGATAAATCGAGGTATCTAATCTAAAGGGATCATTATAATACAAACCAAGGCAGCTATTCAGGTGTAAATCAAACTTCTCATAGATTAACATGGTTACGTGGAAAAACAAAGCCATGCAAATGCTGATAAGACTCTTTTAGAATCAATCGAACCAAGCATGTCCTTATAAGCATCGATTACAGCACCAATTAATGAGTGTGATTTTGGATCAAATTGATCAAGTCCGAGACCATGATTATGGCAGCGTGAGCCGTTCTAATTAAACTAGTCAAGTCCAAAGGTAAGCCATTAAGATGGCCATACAGAACAATTGGATCGATACGGCTGAATCTGAAGTTGAGCCATGAAAATGGCGAGGTGAAAGCGTACGGATCAAGCTGGTTGGATCCGTAGTAGAGCCAAGAATATGGCGAGGTAAAAGCGTATAGATCGAGCTAGTCGGATCCGTAGTTACGCCGTGAAAATGGCAATGGGAGAGCTCAAATCGAGCTGGTCAAGTCTGAAGTTTGCGCCAAGGATGGCAATGCAAAATTTTAGATTGAGCTGGTCGAGTCCGAAGTAATGAAGATGGGTGTTCGGATCAAACTGGTCAAGTCCGAAGCGCCACTTCTCCTAAAAAATAACTTGTTAATGATCTTGGGGAAATAAAATTTAAATTAATAAAGTAGCTGCACTCATTTATAGTACACAAGCTGCCTACATACCCAATACAAAAGGGATCAAGCCAAATGTAGTTCGATTACTTAACAAAAAGTAAAATGGATGTTACACTTAGTACTTCTTCAAATGATTCGTGTTCCAGCTCTTGGTAATGAGGGATCCATCCAGCTTCTCTAACTTGTATACTTCGTCTCGAACAATTGACTGTATTCGATAAGGTTCTTCCCAATTAGCCACCAATTTTCCAACGTTAGCTTCTTTCGTTTCTGAAAGACTTTTCTGAGCACGAGCTCTCCTTCTTAGAACTTTCTGACCTTGACCTTCTGATTGTAATATCTGATGACAGCTTGTTGGTAGCAACCTAGGCAATAGAAGGCTTTGTCTCTTTTCTCGTCTATCAAGTCCAGTGCATCCCACATCATCTTGTCGTTTTTTCCTTTGTTTAGGAGAGAATAATCCACTTGAAGATCACAAGCGACAACCTCTGTAGGAATAATAGCTTCTGTTCCATATACGAGCAAAAAGAGGGATTAGTCGGTCACCCATCTTGGAGTCGTTCGATAGGCCCGTAGCACTATCGGGAGTTCTTCGACCCAACATCCTTTTCTTGCCTCAAGTTTCTTCTTTAGGTTCTTCACGATGGTCTTATTTGTTGCTTTTGCTTGGCCATTTCCTTGCGGTTAATGGGGTGTTGAGAAGCTTAAAATAATGTCCTAATCGCGATAGAACTTTTTGAAGGATGAGGAGATGAATTGAGAGCCGTTATCGATGACAATCTCCCTCGAAACTTTGAACCGATAGATGATATTCTTCCAAATAAACCTTTCCACGTCCCATTCTTTAACATCTGTAAATGTTTCGGCTTCAACCCATTTGGAGAAATAATCCATGAGGACGAGCAAATAACTGACTTGTCCAAGAGTCGGAGGAAAAGGTCCGACCACGTCCATCGAGTACTTCATGAAAGGATATGGCGAACTGACTGAGGATAGTTCTTCAGCTGGTTGGTGCAAAATAGGAACGTGCCTCTAATAGCTATTGCATTTGTGAGCAAAGTTCTCACAGTCGCTTTGCATTGTCGGCCAGTAGAATCCTTGTTTTTTAACCTTATTGCACAATGACCTCCCACCTAAATGATTACCGTACGATCCTTCATGGACTTCTCGAATAACTTTCTCCGCCTCGTCTTCTCCAAGAAATTGAAGATAAGGTCCCATAAAAGAGCGCCTATAGAGTTTCCCATCGATCAAGCAGTACCTTGCAGCTTGAACTTTGATCTTTCTTGCAGTCTACTTGTCTTTTGGAAGCCAGCCGTCACTGATGTACATTTGAATAGGCGTTCTTCAACGCTCCCTTGGGTCAACGTAATTCGTCCTCTTGACGAGATCTATACTCAGTCTATCAATCCACTTTAAGGGTATTATTCTCCTTTCATTGACTTCAATCGAAGATCCCAAGCTCGCGAGTGCATTGGCTCTAGAGTTCTGTTCTCGAGGGACATGCTTCACTTCAAACCGGTCGAACTAGGACTTGAACTTTGTAACTAATCTTAGATACCAAAGCATCTTTTCATCTCGTGCCTCGTACTCTCCATTTACTTGGTCAAAGACCAATGTAGAGTCGTTTTCCAAAACAAGTTTAGTAGCCCTCAGTGCAACAATGAGCCTTGTACTAACAATCATAGCCTTATATTTAGCTTCATTGTTAGTAGCTTTGAATCCTAATCGAAAGCTTTGTTCAATCTCTTTGCTAGTTAAGGACTTCAAAACCACTCCTATTCCTGACCCTTTTTCATTGCTCGACCTGTCAATTTGTACAATCCACGTCTCTGATCCATGTCCTTCAGGCTTGTAACTCAATTCAGCAACAAAATCTACGAGCACCAGAGCCTTTAGTACTGTCCGAGGTCTATACTCGATGTCAAACTCTGTTAGTTCAACCACCCATTTCGTCATCCTATCGGAGACGTCTGGCTTGTACAGAATCGCTTACATTGGATAAGACTACAACACCACTATAGTATGGCCTTGAAAGTAGGGTTGAAGTTTTCGAGTCAACATGACAAGTGCAACGGCGAGCTTTTCTACGACCAAGTACCTTATTTCGGTGTCCAACATTGTATGGCTCACGAAGAATACTAGTTTTTGGATCGCATCTTCTTCCTAGACAAGGGCAAAACTGACTGCCGTCTCTGAAACTGCCAGGTATAGGTAGAGTTGTTCATCATCTTTTGGCTTCGATAAGATCGACGAAGTTGTTAAGTATCTCTTCAATTCTTAGAAAGCCAATATGCATCGCTCGTTCCATTCAAATTTCGTATTCTTCTTAAGTAACTGGAAAAAAGGAAGACATTTGTCAACGGATCTGGCAATGAATCTACTTAGTGCGGCTACTCGACCAGTTAGTTTTTGAATTCCCTCTTTGTTCTTAGAGAAGGCATCAACTAAAAAGCTCTTATTTGATCTGGGTTTGCCTCATCCTCACTTCATAACGAGATATCCCAAAAACATACCACTCGCCACTCCAAAAGTGCACTTCTCTAGATTTAGCTTCATGCCATATTTTTGGAGAACGTCGAAGCATTCTTATAAATGTCGGACATGGAGATGAGCCTGCAAAGACTTAACCAACATGTCATCGATGTAAACCTCTATATTCTTACCAATTTGCTGATTCAAAAATCATATTTACAAGCCTTTGGTAAGTAGCTCCTACGTTCTTTAGCCCGAATGGCATGACCTTGAAATAAAAGATCCCCTACTCTTTATGAAAGCAGTCTTCTCCTGGTCATCAGGATGCAGAAGGATTTGATTATAGCTAGAGAATGCATCGAGAAAACTTGAAATCTCATGACTAGTTGTTGCGTCGACAAGTCGATCGCTATGCGGCAGCAGGCAATTATCCTTTGGGCATGCTTTGTTCAGATCGGTGAAATCGATGCACATGCACCACTTCCTATTCTTTTTCTTTACGATTACCACATTGGCAAGCCAATCGGGATTCTAGATAGGGCGTATAAAGTCAACCTCAAGTAATCTACTCACTTCGTCTTTCACAACGTTGTTTCGTTCGACTACAAGCTATCTCTTCTTCTGTCGGATGGGTTTGTGGTCTAGATCGGCGTTTAATCGATGGGAGATTATGCTTGGGTTGATTCTAGACATATCAGCGTGGGACCATGCAAAACAATCAACGTTAGCTTTAAGAAAATCAATTATTTGGGATTTTATACCTGCATCGAGATGTGACCCGATCTTCACTGCACACTTTTCATACTGCGTGTCAATTTGGACTTCGTCAAGTTGCTCTAGAACAGATTTGACGTAGCTTTGGTTGCTCATCATGTTCTGCTAGGTCGTCCGTAATTGCTATAAAGCCTTTTTATGCTTCATAGCTGTGACGTAACATCCCCTTGCTGCCTCCTAGCTTCCGTAAATCTCCCGAATGCCTTGCTTCGTTGAAAACCTCATCGTTTAGTGGCACGTCGAAGGGACTGTCTTCATAGGGTGTATCCAAGGCCTTCCCAGAATGATATTATACCCCTAAGGACAATCCACGACCAGGGAATTGGTCAACTTGTTCTCCCCCGCTGCATACACTGGAAGCTTGATTCTCCCAATGGCTGTTGTCGCCTCGCCATTGAAACCTACTAATGACGTCGGGGATTTCTTGACTTCCTCTTCATCAATTTCCATCTTTTTCAACGTTGAGAGGAATAGGATGTTGGCAGAACTTCCATTGTCAACCAGTATTCTACTGATCTCGTAGTTCGTAATGTTTAGTTTGATAACTAGGGCATCATCATGCAGAGTAGCCAGCCCAAATGCCTCGTCTGTACAAAACGAAATAACATGCTCACAGTGTTCGTTGTCAAACGAAATGACAGTCGCTTGATTCGCTTTCCTCTGATGCCCCTTCATTTGGTTGACAGAATCGTCGATGAAAACTGAGCCTCCACAAATGGCCCTAATTATTTTCCTGACTGGTGGTAGTGATGGTGTCTTCTCATGGATTTGGTGGTCTCTTCATCCACCTCGCTCTTTGTCGAGCCCATATATTATCCTTCCTCGCTCAGAGAGGTACTTTCTTAAGTGACCTTTCTTAAGAAGCTCTACAATCTCGGAACGCAAGGCTTTGCAATCGACCATCAAATGTGCCATATCTTGATGAAACTTGCAATATTTCGACTAGTCACGTGAACGGATTGGTACCATTTTCCCCAGCCATTGAGCATAATCTTTTTTATCGAGTTGAGTGACTAGTTCAGATGGCTATATGTTGAAGGCATATTTTAGGGGCGACAACAGTCTCGTGGTGGATCAAGGCCTGTCTTCTTTTTACGCGCACTCCTTCTTTGGCGGTGTCCTCGTTTGTCCTCGTCGATTCGATTATTGCCGCTGTTTTTGATTCCATCTGTTTTGGTCTTTTATTCTTGCGAACTCTCGCTCACATCTTTCATTTTCTTCCTACAAGTCGATCCATCCTTTAGCTCTGTTCAAAGCTTCTTGGATTGTCTATGGTTAGTCTGAGCATATGCTATTCTTGAAGGGGGACTTGTGCAAGAGTCCTTTTTTCAATGCCTTTCTAACTGTTCCATCTTCTAAGTTGCTTTACTGAATCTTTTGATATAAGCCCTTAGCGATTCACCCTGGCTTTGAATGACAGACCATAAATCTTTGGTCGTCTTTCTTGTCTTGATATGCACCGAATACACCTTGATAAACGAGTCCGCTAAGTCTTTGAAGTTGTCGATCTATCCAGTTGGCAAGTTACTGAACCATCAAAGTGTTGGACCTTTGAGCGACTAAGCAAACATCTTGCACATCATCTCATCAAGAATCGAATCTGGGATGTTCGTAGCACTGACCACGGGTTGTAGCAAATGGTCTTTTGGATATGAGGTTCCATCGAATCTAGCTAACACAAGGCTTTTATACTTCATCGGTATGACCGTAATGATTCTTCTCGAGAACAAGGTATCTCGAATGTTCTTCGAGATGTCATCCAATGCTAGGGTCTTGCTTGTCACTTTTGAAACCTTCTGATCGATTTTTTCTTCTACGAGTTTAGAATTCTACTCGATCATCTCTCTCATCATCAATTGGATCGACTCAGGTGTCAACAGAGTGATAGCTGGTGCTTCTTCTGATCGAGCGGTCAGTTTTGTCCTTGCATTTCTTTCAATTGTATCATCACTTTGATTGAATTCCACACGAGTACTCGCTGTCGTAGTAGTTGTCATTGTGGGAGTTGTCGCGGCCGTAAAAGCTGCTGATGTTGTTACTGGTGCTAGAGTTGAAGGTGTGTACAAGGGCTACATCTGCCCAATTGGGCTGTGGGGCTGCCTGGTTCCTGGCTGCGGCGTTTGAGGTTGCCATTGTGTTGTTGACGATACTGGGATAGTTGAATATCCATAGTACAGATAATAGCAAGATTATGAAGCCATCTGGGATTTTTGATAACTAATTTGGCTTCTTAAAGCCAAATTCTCACTATTGAGTCGCTTCAATCTTCTGTCACGCTCTTGAGAACAAGCCGCCTGCTCCTAGAGCATTTTTTTTAAAGGCCTCGACTTCTGCTACAAGGGCTTCCATTTGTTGGTTGTCTTGAGGAATTTTTTTAGTCTCTTCAATTATGGTCTCCAAAGTATGCTAGTTGTCGACGTTGTCTGCCATTTGACTTTGAGCCTATGATCTTGGAGTTAATGACCTGAAGGCCCCACGGTGGGCGTCAAACTATAGACGGTGGATCTATAATTAAATGATGGAATTTTGGATTGAGTTGTTTAGGAACTTGCACCTTTAAATCACCGTTAAATGGATCTATTAGCTTAATTTTATACGCAAAATTAGAGTGAAATAAACAAAATAAAGCTCTAATAAGAATGACATGCGGAATTTATAGTAGTTCACTCTGTTAATAAAGAGCTACATCCACTGTAATTCACTTTGGTGTTTAGAGTACAGATTACAAGAGAGTAGAAAGAAAATGAGAAAGCAAATGGGCAGAGTTTCAATATCTGTCTGTTTGTCTGTCCCCCTTTACAATGAAGCAACCATCCTTTATGTAGAGGATGAAGGAGAAACGTGACTCCCAATCATCTGGTAGAGTGGGACAATACATGTAAATAACTACAATAGTGGGACATTTGTCGATTGGTGATAGGCTGCAAGAATCAAGCCTCCCCCATGTTTTGGTCCACGACTAGACGTGTTATAACCGTCAGTTCGTGCTAATCAACTGTCAGCTCGAGATGATCGATCTGATCGAATGAAGACTTCAAAAAACAAGCGCAAATTATCCCAAATGATAAACAAAATGTCTCCAAACATAGTAATCGAACCAATCGAACCTTACAAACAGCTAATTTGATTGGGCTGATTTCTTTAATCCATTCGGTCATCTTATTGGGCCACGCAGGCTTGCTAGCAATTTAGGCAAAACTAAATTGCACCCCTGTAATAGGTTATGAATGCTTAGAGATGTAAGAACGGGCTAGCCTAGCCTAACTCAGCTCATTTTTATAAGGCCTATGCTGGTCGTGGGCCGACGCGGCCCGGCCCATATCCCAGCTCGTGAATTTTATGAGCTAGGCTAGGCTTGTCCAAATAAGAATTACCTTGGCCCAACCCACACCACGGGGCCAATTTTATGTGGTCAAGCTAGGCCATGCCGTGGGCCAGACTAGGCTTTGTCATGGGTCTTGAATGGGCTAGCCCATTCAGGCCCATCTACGAGATAAATGGGTAGGCCCATCTTTGCCCATCATGGGTGTAGATGGGCCAGCCTATCTAAGCATACAATTTTCAATTTTTTTATTTTTATTTTTTATTGTTGAATTTTTGAACAAGTTAACAAATATAAAAGTTTGAATAGTCAATGGAAATATGAAAAGAAATATTTTATTTACGATTGTCTCATTAAAAACCTTTCTAAAGAATACCTAGTGGGACAAAATCTTTTTAAGAAAAAAGAGTACAATCATGATAATTATACATAAGATGTATACAAAATTACTAAAAAAAACATAGAAACGCTTGCCATGATGTGAAGTGTGAGGCTTTTTGTTGGAGAATACTACACTCAGCCATGTTCACCCGTGAATGAACATAGAAAAAAACATATATATATATATATATAAATAAAATTAGGCCACAATAGGCATTCGGTGGATTGGCCCATTATGGGCCTATATGGCCCTTACACGGGCTGGGATGGGCCTAGATGTGCTAGCCCGACTCGGCCTAGTCCATGATTTTTCATAGGCCGTGCCGGGCCGGCCCATAGGTCGATAAATGTTGGCCCACCCTAGCCTAGCCCACTAATAATTATGGGCTAGGCCATGCCTTAAACAACGACGGTTATGCCAGCCCGGCCCGTCACTTTATTAGGATGGGCCTGGGCAAGCCCACAAGCCTCGGCTCATTGTTGCATCTCATGAATCCTTGAAAGTCAGCCAGTTTTTATGCCTGGTAGATTTACTTGAATGCTTTGAAAATTGAAATAAGTATTTTAGATTAATATTTTCAAAAGAAAAAAAATTGGAGCGATGTTTTTAGATGTTAGATATGCTATGGAATAAGTTTTAGACTTTATTCATGCTTATAAGTTGAGATTAATTTCTCTAAGTGATTAAAAGTCAAGTTTTCTGTCTTTATGTTTCTTGACTCTAAATGCATGTTTATGACTCAAAGATGCTTTGTTTCGTTAAGAATGATGTATGATGATGTAATATTAATTTCATGTATTATATGAATGATTGACATAAACACTCCAAAAGGCAAGCACACCGAGAACTGCAGCAACGTCACCCAATTTAAGGTTTAGTAAGCAAGTAAGTCAAGTAAGTACATTTTCACCTGCGACATGACAAAAGTTTACAAAAAAGTTCTAAGAATATGTTTTATGATAATTTTTAAGTTTGTTTTTAGATATTGTCTTCTCATGAAAACTCTTGTTGCAGTAAGAAGGTTCAATGGATGTTTCAATCACGAGTTAAATTAAAGGTATATATATATATATATATATATATATATCACTTAATTAAGCATTGCATACCCTATGTTTATGTTTGTCCTGCTAGGTGGACTATGCTGCAAGGTGGCTTGCATGTTTGGTTTGGGATCAGCTATCTCACTCTTCTCATACCAACCTCCTAGATAGAGCAAGCATTTGTAGGAAAAGTAGTGGCACAAGGCATTCATTGAGCGAGTCTCCTAGACGGAACACTCTTAGATCGTACTTTTTGCGTAATAACACAACTGTTTTTAAAACTAATTTGCAAAATGATAAAATTTTATATTGTGTTTTATTTTATTTTATTTTATTTTGTGTGCATGTGTGGGAGAGGGGGGGAAGGAGGGTGTTTTGTGTGTGTGTGTGTGTGTGGGGGGGGGGGGGGGGGGGGGGGGGGG